>JAVJIF010009717.1:0-136800 GCA_038442645.1 Agave tequilana
AAATATCATCCGCGAACCAGATCCGATATCAATACCCTATCATCGACAGTGGAGACCTTGTCATCCCGGCAATTGAAACAATATTAACTCAGTTACTTTTGCACTTTATCTCTATGTTGAATTAAAGAAATAGCACCAGTTTCTTTAAATCAGGTACCAATGAACTGGGACTATACTACAAGTGACGTTATCGCAATTCAGTCTGTGCTATTAACACCATACAGCAGATGGTAATATAACCAGAATTTGACCATCCTGAGGGAGTCGTTGAGGAAAAATAGTTGTGTGTGTGTGTGGTGAGAAGAGAGAGAGAGAGAGAGAGAGAGAGAGAGAGAGAAGAGAGAGAGAGGGCGCTGGTGACAAATGGGATTCAGTTAAATAAAAGTTAAACAATGAGGATAATAGGGTTGGAGAGGGTCTTTTATTCCTCAATAGTAACAGTAGGGACTAGTTTTCTAAGAATGATATGATTTGAGGGTAATTTTATAATATGAATGCTTTGGGGGGTAAATTTCTAACTATGTAAGATTTAGTGGGTATATATCACAAAACCATAAGGATATTGCAGTGGGAACATTGTCTTCTAACTAAATTTGTGCTAAAGTAAGTGTAGGTCAGTTCTGACCTTATCACCAAATGTAATTGAATATGCTTTGTAATTTTTAAGAGAATAACTTTTCTCTTTTAATTACCAAACCAGATTCATTTGAATCTAAACAGATGAATGAGATAATGGGGATGGGGAGGGGAACTGGATAACTTTAGAAAGCTTAAGAGAGATCATCCGTCACCCCCAAAACATTGTTATATTATTGTTAATTCATAAATCTAAAATGCCCTAAAATCTTAAGTTTTTTTTTTTTTTTCCCCACGATAGCGCTACATTTTAAGTCATGATCTTGAAATATGTTCCTACTAACCTACAAATATCTTGCAGCGCGTTTATCAGGAGTAAAGTAGAGGCCATGGAAGAATTGAATGCTGCTACATCAAAAGAGGATGGGTTTATATCTGCATCTCTAAAGCAAATAAAAAGCTGGCTCCTTAATCATTCACAGCATCTGAACTTTTTTACAATCTTCCTACTTGCTTCGGTTAGTTTTTTCTTCCATGTTTATGTAATGATGCCGGAATTGGTGTTCATGTTATTATCCTGTTAGTTACATGAATTTTAGGTAACCTGATGTGAGTAATAAAAGGTGTTTAAATAAATGCAAAATTTCTTTTGACTTTTATATATAGCCATAACTGGTTATGTCCGTTACTCATCCAAGATTGTGTTTGTTTATGCTTAGTTATATAGTAGATGTTTATAGACACAAACGGCAGAGCAAAGATTCTACTTGACTTGGTTTTAATCTCAGTCTTTTTATATTTCTTTTGCATTGTCTTTTTTTTATTTTAAATGGTACCTTGCCTTTAGTGATATTTTTAGAGAGATTCACAGTATCGGATTTTTTTTTGTTTGACTACAGAATTTAATGATTAATCTAGTGAAATGAAGTCATTACCTTATGGATGTAACCAAACTTTGACTTGCATATTTCCATTCCCAAGATTTATATTACCCGGTCATAGATTAAAAAATTTATACAATTGTCTGTCCAGTTAATCATCAATTATTTTAGAAAATCATTTTTTTTCTAGTTTTATCTTATATATAATATAACTATTTGTCCTTTGGGTAGGGGGTTGGGACTGTGACATTAAATTAGAAAGAAATCTACAGTCTCCATTCACAATAAAATCTGGGCTTTAAATGTAAAACTCTGAATTTCTTCCCCACCCTCCCCCACCCAACCCCGCGGAACGATTTGACATGTTGTAGATACTCAAATCTAGGACATAAAATAAGTTTAATAAATTAGTCCGCGACCAAGACTCTTCAAATAACTCCCTCCAACCCCCCCCCCCCTCTCTCGCCTCTCCTCATACACTAAATGATGTTGTATACTCAAATCTAGGGCATAAAATAATTTGTAAAAAATATTCTGCACTATGGGTCTTCAAATACTTCTGAAGTTAAATAATTGGACTAACAAAAAACACACACACAAAATGATTATTCTACACTATGACTCTTCGATAACTTCTGAAAGTAATAATTGTACCAACTAAACAGACACACACACACACATTAAATGATGAACTTTGTAAATACTCAAAATCTAGGGCAGAAATAATTTCTAGAAACAAATTATTTTGCACCACAGACTCAAGTAACTTCTCCAATTAAATAATTGTAGAACAATTATCGACTATCATGCATTCATTTTTAAGAGCTAATAAATATTTACATAAGGTTTTTTCCCCCCAAATTCTCCATGATTTCATCTTTTCATTGTTCTTAGAAGTGTAACTTTTAAGAACTACCATTAACTTTAGGGTTCTCTTAAAAAACTTCCTTAAATTCTTTGGTTTAAAAAAACACCGTAAACTTTTTCATCAAGTATCATCCATTTGATAAGCTTGCATGTGGTTTTTTTTTATGATAACATCACCCCTGAAAGTTCATGATAGTTTCTTAAATTAATCTTTTATAAAACTATAAAAAACAAGAAAAATCTAAAATAAACTGTTTCTCTTGTAACTTGAAAGAATTCCTAGTATTTCCTTAGACCATTTTACATGATTATTTTTTAACCATCAATAATAAAAATTATTTTTTTTATATCCATTATATTAACTATTAAAAATATAATATATTTTACCAAAAATTCTAGAGTTATTACAAATTATTTTTTATTAACTTTTGGACTTATAAACTTTTTTTTTAAGAAAATGATTAATATAAATCTTGCAGGGGACCATCCTTTTTTATTTTTATAAACAATTGATATAAACATTTTCTCTCTGAGTCATTATAAGTTCCATTAATAAATTTATTTCTAAATATTATTTTCTATATTTAATTTGATATTTTGTTTATCTCCATCCTTTTCTTTGTCTCCTCCTAACCCCTGATTTTTCTCCTCTCATACTCTTGCCAAAATTAAAAGTTTACATCAAATTTATACATTTTCATATTCAAATTCTAGTATTTCCTAAAGCCAAAAGTGAAATAAATAAATATATATTTCAACCCATGGCCATTGCCATGAATCTCGTCCATGGTAATGTAACCGAGCTCCATAGCCATGGAGCTCGAACCAATGGCCTAGATCTATAGCTCTATGCCTAATCTAGAGCTCCGTAGAGCTATAGATCTAGGCCATTGGTGCGAGCTCCATAGCCATGGACATTGTTTTAAATATCGGCCGATATACAGTTATATCAACTGAGATACCGGTATTTTATGCAAACGATACGATAAATGAAAAATTTTACCGGATATTGTTTTGGACCGATATAGTTGATATATCGACCGATATTCGAGATGAAATATCCGATATATCGACCGTATAGTTCTTATTTGGATAATTATTATTTTTTTGCTTGAGAGATCATTTTTATTTTATTTTATGTTCATTGTGGTATTTCAGTGATGTTTTTTATATGATGTTTGGATAATAACTTATTTCTTTTATGTATTGACTATTGATATATCAACGATATTTAGTACCATATCACGATATATCACCCGGTATCCGGTATATAATTTTTGCCGACTGGTATATCGCCGATATGCGATATTTAAAACACTAGCCATGGATAGGGGTGCTAATCCACCTGAATGAGTCGAGCTTAAGATTGTTCATGTTCGTTCAGTTATTTACCTGAGCTTAAAATTATGTTCAAGCTTGGCTCGTTTAGGTTATCAAATGAGCCTGAGCAGGCTTCCAAAGAGCCAAGTCGAGCCTCGAGTTTTTCGAGCTTATTTATATAGATACTAAAAAATACATTTTAAAATTATATAAGAAAATATTATACACTTAAATTTTTAAGAAGTGAGCAGTGGCAACTCGAGAACAATAATATCATTTTGCATAGTGAATCTTACCATATATTCTAAAATTATATGTTACATTTCAAAATATGTTCCTCCTGCTTTCAATAAGTGTAGATAGTTCCCAATCCAACCCAAGAAGAGAAGATATATCTACATGAAGAATATATCTTCTAAAAAAGAGGAGCAAAAGAAAAGAAGGGGACGATAAATAGATTTACTGTTGCTAGAAAATAAATATGATTTTTTCTTATCAAGCTTAGGGTTCCTCCATTGATAAGCAAAGAAAACAAAAAAAAGATGCGAGACTCAGAGAGAAAGAAAGTAGAAAGAACACATCTTTTATTGGGTTTAGGCTAGGTAATTTTTTGTTTTTTTGTCTAGGGTCTAGGCGAGGTAATTTTTCTTGTTTTTTTTAAAGAAAAAATATCATTGCATTGGACTAGTGATGAATTGAAACATTAGAGTGGAAACTATATAGAAACTGAATTAATTGATTTGAATATTAGTTTATTGAGCCTTTTTCGAGCCAACCTCGAGTTCGAGCTGATCCGAGCCACTAATT
Source organism: Agave tequilana (assembly GCA_038442645.1). Classification (NCBI taxonomy): domain Eukaryota; kingdom Viridiplantae; phylum Streptophyta; class Magnoliopsida; order Asparagales; family Asparagaceae; genus Agave; species Agave tequilana. Next base: position 4,452 of record JAVJIF010009717.1, read on the forward strand.
AGCCGAGCTCGAGCTTAAGCCGGACCTAGTTATGCTCAAGCTTCTTTATTTATTTTTACCAGCTCGGATTATTGTTCAAGATAGGTTCATTTAAGTTATTGAATGAGTCTGGACAAGCTTTTATCGAGTGATCTCAAGCCGAGCCTCAAGCTTTCCGAGCTCATTAGTAGCCCAGGTCATGGAGCTCATATCTGTACTTAGGTTGTATGGGGCTCTGGATTTAAGCCATAATTCTTTAATTCCTTCAGGGCCATAATTTGAGCTCAGACAATGGCCGAAAGAGGTTTTTTTTTTTCCAAATCTTGAATACAAAGGAGTTATAATTTTCTTAAAACAAGGGGTAAAATTGTCTTTTCAGGCTGTCGATGACGGCGTTGGGGTTAATTTGCACTGGTAAGGGCATGTTTAGTTACCTGCAAGTGGCCGCAAGTGCAAGTTGTAAGTGAGAAATCATTTTGCAGTTATAAAAATGTTTTGTGCACGTTTTCAAGTGTTTGGTTGGTAATATAGAAGCATAAGTGTGAAAGTCTATTATCAAATGTAGTGTTTGGTAGAATTATAAAGTAAAATGAAAATTCAATTTCTTTTTGTTTGGTTCATGGTTCAAAGACTCGGCCGAGTCGGAGACGAGTCGGCCGAGTCGTATCCGTCTCGGCCCGCTCCGAGACGAGTCCGAGTCACGAGTCGGTCGACTCAACTCAAAGGAGGCCGCTCGCAGAGAATTAGAGTTACTTGGTCGACTCGACATTATGATGATGATTTTGTGCCTCATCGCAATTCAATGTGAAATAATTACATTAGCATGTATTTATGAATGTAGTTTGTGTAATTTACTATATTGTGCATGTATTTTGATATGCTTCTACCGACGACGCGTGTATTTATGCTTTCACTTTATGTTTAGTATGCTAGGTGATATATTTTAAACATGTGATACATGAATGTTGATGTCTACATTTTTTTAAGATTTGTCGTGATTTTTTCAGAATTTTTTGAGCTTTCTCTGTAGCGTTTTGTGTGTATCGCCCGATACCGATCCAAGTCGCCGAGACCGATCCGTCTCAGTGCCAACCGAGTCGGCGGCCGAGACCGCGACTGTGAACCATGGTTTGGTTTGCTTGGGAAAGCCCACCAAATTTGCTTGTTTGATTGGAATTTGGATTGCAAAGCCCACTTGCAGACTCATCTGTACTTTTGTGGTCCACTTACAGACCCACTTGTACTTGCAGACCCATTTGCAATTTTGTGGCCCCTTGCTAACTCACTTGCACTTGCAAACACATTTGCAATTTTGTGGCTCACTTGCAAACCCACTTGCAAAGCGCGCTTACAAACCTATTTGCAATGTTTTTTTTTATAATAGATTAATGTTTTTCGATTGTGAGATTAATATTTGTTTATTATTAGATTAATCATTTTTTTTTTGTGTCCGATTTAATCAAGTTTGTCTGGTGTTGTGCCACGGTTAAGAAACCTTTGTTTAAAATAGAAAAGAAAATTCAGGAAAAATACATGGTTTCTCCAAATACCATTTTCTCTCTTTTTTATGTTTATAAAAGCAAAAATAGTGTAACGTTGGCTTTAGTTGATTGTGCTTGCTTTTAGTTTTCCTTTGTATAATTTATTTTTAATATATGATACTTTTGACTTTCCCACTAAAGTTATTAAGATAAAAACAGTGACAATTGGATATGAGATGGAATTATTGTTTGTATAAGATTCTACAAACAATATTAGCTTTTTGATATATATACATGCCAAAATAGCTCAAGAGACATCACAAACTCACAAGGTTATAGAGAAAACAAGAAAATAATTTTGATCTCTTGTACAATAGTGTTATAACTCAGCGTGTTAATCAGAGTTTCTCTGCCTCTGGTTCGGATTTTGGTTACAAGAGGCAATTGGAACAACTTGACTAGTCTTTGCCTTGTGCTGACAACCACTATACATGTAAGAAATGGAAACAATTACATGCTACAACTATAGGCACTTGTGCACGAAACGCTGGTTATTTCATAAGAAAATTTAATATTTAACTTGATAAAACAATCAGGAAGAATCGTATGACACTTGACACCGGAATAGCTTGATTATTACAATTCCTGCACAACGAGAATGAGCCAAATTTTAATTATACATTTATACATACAAGTTCTGGCGTTACACACACTGGTAACCTAGGGATGGCGAATCAATTAATAATTCAATGGAAAAAATTATACATGAAGTTGAAACAATCAACTTAAGGAATATGCTGGAACATTACTTCACGGTACTGTGACACCATTCAAGGCGAGGGAGGCTGCTGCTTATACGTTTGAAGGCAGCTCTGCTATGGTGTATTACATAAATATGATTACGACCCTTCTGATCATATCCTTAGAAGCTTTAACACATCACCCCCAGTTGTAGAGATCCCCTCACAAGAACCTTCACACAGAAAGAACATGCAAATTATATGAAACTATCAACCACCCTTCTTTATAACTATGGTTATTCCTTTGAAATATATTAATACAAATTATTTGGTTAACTTTTTTTTCCCTTTTAGTAAAATATTAGATTAAACTTAAAATACAATTTGTGCAGCCTTCTTCTACTTTTGCTTTAAAATAAATTTTTTAAATAATTAATACCGATTTTGTTGCACACGAGCATAAAGGGCAAGCATTGTCAATTTCGGTGATACTTCAGGCTCGCCGACCATTCATCATGAGCACATCATTCAGGCACCGCTGGGATGGCAATATACCACAGAAAAGATAAAACAACGCCAGACAATAATAATTAATAAGTAACAACCTTGTCAATTGAGAAAGTAATATTCAGGTCAAAACTATTACCCCAATTCAAGAAGAGTTATCATAAAGTGAAAGGAAGAATGTGCTTAGAATCCAACAACTCTTCTCGTGAGAGTTCTACTCTGTGCATGGTAAGCAAACTGGAACAACATTAAGGAAAACAAAAGCTTTCAAAAGAATTTAATAATGAAGCCAAAATTGACTTCCCGTACACCCACGGGGAACTCAAGTGGTTGCTTACATGGAGCTCCAAGCTTTATCTCATTTGCCTATTAACACTTCTGCCATTCATGTTCATTCAATCATCATTACCACTCTGTTCATTCAATCATCACTACCACTTTGAGAGGAAATCATTAACGCAACCCATGCCATACGTGGGTAGGATCCAACCCACAAACATTGTCATAACTTAATTTTTCCATAGTGGTTCATATTAAACATCTTTACGGTACCGAAAAAATTTCATAATGATCGACTGCAGTCCAGTAAGTATCCCGACCTAGTCATGTATATAAACTTTCAAATCATCATTGCCTAGATAGAACCATTCTCTATTTGCATAAACCAACATTTTATTAGCATAATTAGAATGTAATAGCCAAGTATTTGCCACATGTATACAAAACCATAGAATCTGAAACATAGCTATTCTTTAACACATTGACAAGAAAAGGACTCCTCACTTACCTAATTCTCAAAAGCAAAATATGCATGAAAACACAAACATTTCGGCAATCACATGCTAATAGTTATCCAACTTTTCAATCAAAGAGGATCTTTAGATATAAAACTAAAATCATTACCATAAAAACCAACTAATCCCGGATTATTACTGTGAGCAATTCCATGCGTATTCCCTGGAGGCATTTTCTCTTGATGTGACAATACCAGACAATTGTATTGTGCATTGGCATTGCCATTATTTCATTTCTTGCCAGGGGACGAGAACCAAAATATGACTCTGACGCAAAACTTTCCTCCTCCAAGGACTTAAACTTTTAAATGTTGCTCTCTTGAACCCACTACTTGATCATTGCATTTTTTTTGGATAAATTCTCGATCGCCTCCCTCTAAACACAACATAAACCGGTGTCATTTCTCTATTTCACTGAAAATTATTAAAGAAAGAGAGCAATAACATAACACTTTCATAATGCTGATTTACCAATATTGATTAAGTAAAGCAAAGGTTAGTCCATCAAGTACTAAATCAAACATCACGTCTAAAGCAAGAACTAAAGACTAGCAACATCGTAAATAGCAGAGGAAATAAGTTTTGATAGCCTACAACTATCTTCAGATTACACAACGCGACACCGTAATTTCAAAACAAATGAGTTTTGATTGCCTACAACAATCTTAATATTACACAGAAATGTAGCAATGCAATGACTAGAACAACAAGGACATCACGGGGTCTCTCAATCCAAATTATGTTTTTTTTTCATAAACTAGTACAAGCAACATGCTCCTTGTTGCTTCTTCTCTTGAGAAACCCTTTTGCAATCTTTGGGGTGCTTCATCAAAAATTGTAGGTGGAGGACACAACATCCTCACTGAAGATAACATAGTCATATTGTGTTTTTACAATCCCTCAAAGCTCCTCATAGAATTTTGTACTTGTTCTTTCTTCTTCAAGGGTGACACTCTGGAATGAATTAGCAATACATTTATCATCTGGAGGTGTGGACTGCTCCTTTTTCCTTTCCCTCTAGATCCTTGGGAAACATACATGCTCTATGTTTGGTTCATGGATCTTCCCCCTTCTGATGGTGTTCTGAAATCAAAACCAGCCCCTCTGTCAAAATTCTTCGCATCTTCCCCACTTCCAAGCTTTGGATATCATCCATGGCCAACTTTCCGTTGCCACTTCATCTCTGAAGATAATAGCTAACTCATCATAGACCTTGATAGGCTTGTTGAGGAACAACTTATCTAGCTTGTTAGCATACACCAATGAGTTAGAATTAATAGTAACCCAATATCATTGCCAACTAAATACCTGTACTAATGGTGGAATCTAATGTTACCTGAATATGTGTCATATTCCTCTCTCCCTATCTTGATAACCCGATCCAAGTTCCCAGGTTATGCCACTCAAGCTTTTAAGTCAACTAATCTTGGTCCACTTAGCTCTACAATTTCATATGGTTGTAAACCTGTGTCTCATTAATTCTCACACTAAACTGCTTATTAACCACTCTTGCAGCTGCCGCATACTTGTTTTCCCTGACTCCAACAACAACTAAGCCATTTGTCCCAAGTATTTGGGGTAGGCTACATGAACCAAAGAGAATTACGCCGGATCGGGCACATGGATCAGCTTTCTCCACTCATTCCTATCGAGCAATATGCCTTCACTAAGACCTTTAGTCTTTATATCTTGTCGTATTACCTCCATCCATGTTTTCTTCGGTCTCCCCTGCACTCTTTTAACTTGTCTTAAATTGATACGCTCTACTCGCCGGATTGGCGCATCTGTAGGTGTACGTCGCATATGGCTAAATCATCGTAGGTGGTTTTCTCTCATCTTCTCTTCTATAGAGGCTACACCTATCTTAGTACGAATATCCTCATTTCTGACCTTATCTCTCCGCGTGTTACCACACATCCAACGAAGCATGCGCACCTCTGTTACACTCATCTTTTGGGCATGATGTCTCTTTATAGCCCAACATTCTGTGCGATATAACAAAGCTAGTCTAATAGCAGTCCGATAAAACTTTTCCTTCAGCCATAACAGAATGTTACGATTACATAAAACTCCTGTTGCGCTCCTCCATTTCAACCAGCCGGCTTGGATCCTATGGTTGACATCACTATCGATCTCCCCATCCTTTTGGATAATAGAACCCAAGTACTTAAAATGACTGCTCATCGGTATTTCTTGTCCATCTAGTCTCACAATACTATAATCTCAGATTTCTTGTTTATTGAATTTACACTCCATATACTCTGTTTTGGCCCTACTTAATCTAAAACCTCGAGATTCTAGAGTTTGCCTCCATAACTCCAATTTGGTATTTATCCCAGCTCTCATCTCATCGACTAGGACAATATCATCATTAAATAGCATACACCACGTATCTCATCCTGAATAGCTCTAGTAAGCTCATTCATCACTATGGCAAATAAGAATGGACTAATGCAGATCCTTGATGTAATCCAATTGTGATAGAAAATTTATTATTATGCCTCCACAATTCTGACATTTGCCACTACTCCATCGTACATATTCTTGATTATGTTAATATATTTGTTTCCCTGACTCCCTCGATGATTTGGTCCACCAAGAATCGAAACAGACACTTGTTCATTTCGAAGGACACCTGAAATTTTTTCCCCTCACTAGTTGCCGGTTTCCTCCTCTTATTTGTCAATTCAGAGTGGCCATCTTCAGTGTTGTTTGGGTAGCTCTCTCCCGACATCTACTACAACATGTAAATATTCATTTATATGATAAGAGATGCATGAATATGGTACCATGAGTAGCATGTGATATGTAAGAAATTGGTGGCATGAATAGCAATATACATATAGCAATTCCTAAATTAGATTGGATAGTAGATTAAAATCAATATATTGAGCACATAACTAAAGAATCATAAACAATACATGAAAATTGTATTTTCCATCATAACATGAAAAATGTGTTTATCACATAACCTACCTTAAATATCCCTGCGTATAACACATAACATGGACGTGCATGAGTTAAGATTGTTAACCTTGGTGTAGCACTATTTACAACTATCCCATGACTTTGACTGATAAATGACACAAAATAAAACCTCATTTAATTTTCAGAATTGTTTATCTATGAGGACCATCTAAAGTTAAAAGGAAAAAATGAGTCCTTTTTGAGATGAGTCCTTTTTGAGGCACATTCACTTTATTTTACTATCAAAAGGCAAATGCATCAGTTAGCAAAGAGTGATTGTGATGTACATGTTAACATATCTATACCAAGAAAGAAAAGTAGTGCAATTAAGCTTCATTTTCACTATTCACATTTTACATGCACTTGCTTTGTGCATAATCACTATCAACTATATCTAAACTTACCCACGTCATCTCATACACCACACATAATGTTTTTTATTTATGCATATCCATGAAAATTTAAATGCCAATACCAGTACATATAATAATTGCATGTTAACTTTAAATTTTGTTAATATTTCTATAATAATGAATGTTATTCAAATTAAAATTTGCATGTACACACTAGATTCACACCATAGATTTGGCATTAACTCCATAAAAAGAAAAGAAGACAAAAGTAAGCTTATAGCACAAGTCATGGTCAGCTGAACTTCACACTATCTGTTCAAGAGCTATTATTTAATCATTTTCTGAAGTAGCATTTGCTAATCTGTTATTACAAATATTTAGTAAGCATAATAGCTCAATATAGTAAGCATAATATCAAACTATGTATGACATAGGTTACTACAGTACAGACTCACAATCCTTATATACTTATCAAGTATTTATAACACGACTCAATTTCTAATTAAAACTATAAGTTAAAACTCTAATTCACTCCTTTAGCTTGAAAGCTACCTGAAAACAAGTGAAGAAACTTTTTTGACTTGAGAAAAGGCCAACCCCTAGTTCAACTGAAGTTCTAATGGCAATGGAGAAAAGAAGAACATGACTCAATTTCTAAAACTATAATTAACTTTAATTCACTCCTTTAGCTTGAAAGCTACCTGAAAACAAGTGAAGAAACTTTTTGACTTGAGAAAAGGCCCATCCCTAGTTTCAACTGGTGGCAATGGAGAAGAGGAGAAAAAAAGCAAAGCAACAAAGAGCAATTAGCTCAGGCTTTTTGATGTAAATGCGTGATGTCCTCATCAATTTTCTTCTGCAAACAAAGTTGGGTTTGAGAGAATGATATAGCCTAAGCTAGACCAATTTCTTTCGTTTTTTCTGTTACCACCATCAGCCCTATAACTTCTCTACTTTTGATGTGATATTCAACTATATTGATTTAAAACAACTTAAAGCAAAAACATACCATGAGTCAAAGTGCTCATTGAGTAGAGGAAGTGAGTTCCATTGAAGGATCTGTTGGTGTTCAAGACTCACACTCTTGATGCTTCCAATATTAGACATGAGAAGAAATAAGAATTTTACCTAAAAAGAAGTTTAAAAAAAGGTGGAAAAGAATGAAGAGTAGAAAATATTAATGCCATGTACTCATTCATTCATTCAAACCATAAAGAGCTATTTATAGAGGTAAGTTGCTATTATGTCATTTTCTCATCAAACCAAATATAGGTGGATCTTAAATTTTGATGGATGTAATGATGAATACTTGTAATGAATATAATGCACTCTCTCATGGTTACTTGTAATGAATATAATATTTGTAATGAATACTTGAGTTATAGTTTGAAAGGTGTAGGGGTAAAATAGGCCGAGAAAAAGATGGAAACTGCATCATTAGGAAAAGACCCTCTCTAATGATTAAATTTATTGAAAGAATTCATGTATAGAAAAGAGTTGTAATACAATTCTTTTTCTTAATAAATATTTATGAACTAATTTTCATTCATGTCGTAAACTTGAGTTGAGTTATTGGCTCATTGCATAATAAACTTGCAGTGGTATGCCTTTGCATCCTTGTGTGTAATTAAAAAAAGAAGAGTAAATTGATAATTTGTTACCAATTATTCTTTTAATAAAGATCATAGTAGGACTTGAACCTCTTACATCTCATAACCAAATTGTCTACTTACAACTAAGCACGTCAAACTATCTATGAAATAATTTAACTGATATTGAACTTAGCTTGCAGGTCCATAGAAGGAGATAAAGATATACAAGATTTACTCATTTATCACTGCCATGATTTTTAAAATTTTAACACCAACATTGCTTCTGCATCCAAACTAGCATACAATTATTCAATCTAAGATTATATTTTGTACAATCTAACACCACACATAAACAAATATTGTACATCAAGGGGACTGTGAGGTGTGCGTACACGAGAACATTTGCAACAGTTAACATAACCGATTTGCTAGTATAATCTACCACCAATTAACCACTCTTTTGAATTCTACACATTGCATCTCTAAAATAAAGGAGAGCTAGAATTCCTATCTTAAATCTTGAATTGTCCGATGATGATTCCTGATCTAAGAGATCGCTCCGGCCTCTTTCTTAGTGGGCCACAACTATAAAACGCAAATGTGTTGGGCATTGAGGAGGCTGCCAATTTATGCTAACCATCTCCCCCCATCTCCAAATTATTGAAGCTATGAACAACTACTAAGAATCTGTATTGTTGCCACATAGCGAGAGAAAGCAGATTCTCCTTTGTGTTGTAGGGGATCCGACCAAGAATTGATGGGAAATCAAGAGGGCCTTTTGCAGTGGCAGGAAGTGACCAATAAGGAGGGGAGGGCACGAGAATAAACAGTGTTCTAAAAAATCGGTTTCATTATTCGTACGGTCCAACACTGAATAATGATTAATCGGATTAATCATGATTAATCTTTTTGAAAATTTTAATATATTTAATTATATTTATACACACTACATATGAATATATGCAGTTAATTATTGAAAATACCTAAATATTATACAAGACAATATCTAGATGTGAAGTTATAAACCATGATATGATGAACAAGACAATATGAATAAATAGTAAAAAAATAAAGAAGTAAAAGAACTTATCTCTTTACATTAGTAATCCAAGATTTCAAATTTTAAAACATAAATATAAATCAAAAACTTACTTGCAAATAAGATAAATAAAAAATAGTCAATTTATCAATCAAAATAATGAGCTTTAAAGAATGATGGAGAAAGATTGCTAAATAAGTTAATTTAAAAAATAATAAAAAATAATAAAATATAATTATCACTTATGCAAATATACAATAATAAAATATCATAATTCATCTACTATTTAATAAATAACAGTTCATTTACTATTTAATACAAGATCATTATCAAATCATCAACATCACAACATGAACTACTTAGCAATTCAACACACACAAGTGATAAGTTTTTCAAATAGAAAACATATGAAATACCTAAATGATTAATCGGGGATTAATCGGAGATTAATCATTTTAGACCCGATTATCGCTCGAGCGCATAATCAGAGCGATTAATGTAATATTAAGCGGGCTGCCACTGAATAGGAATTAATTGGCCGCTTAATCCGATTTTTAGAATAATGAGAATAAATCTCGATTGCTGGCGGAGGTGGAAGATCGGGGTGAGGGTGAGGGAGACCAAACAATGAGAGGGGGAGCACGAGGATAGACATCGCTGACCCCCCAGAGGGGGGAAGATCGTGGTGATGACGAAGGAGGCGAAGGCGTAAGGGCAGCGAGACAAAGAAACAAAGATTAAGAGTTACAGCTAGATCCATGTGCGAGAGAGAGTTATTGAAGAGGGGGGCAGTGGGGAGTTGAAGGGCTAGCTACAAATTAATTTTCCCCATCTCTCACTTTGCAGCAAAATAAAGCTTGAAACCCACAGTTGCAGTTGAGAAAAGCCAATTTTGTGGGCCACTGCGGCAAGTGCGCATGCGAAATCAATTTTAAATACCATTTTCAATTAAACACCTGAACCCATTTTGCTGCAAGTGGGCTTTTTCACTTGCAACCCACTTGCAGCAAACCAAACAACCCCTAAGTTTATGGTAGTTTCCTAATAAGTTCATAGTACTCTTTTTTGGGGGAAAAAGTTTATGGTAGTTTTCCTAGAGAAGCCAAGGTCATCGTATTTCATAAAAAAATTCCCTCATTAAAACACAACTAAATCCAAATCTTGGAATGGTTTCTGGCCTAATGGTGGCTAATTCCTGCCATCACTTAATGGCATTACATCTTCTGTGACACAATCAAGATCTGCATGTGGTTCTTGTATCAAGAAGAATATTTTCTTCCCCAATCTCCAAAACTGCCAGCTGCAAGTTTTGGCTTGTTGATATTTTTCATTAATATTTGCCTGAAGTAAACCTAAAGGTTAATGCAAAGAATAAAAAATTACTCCTGTCCCCTTTTTATAAGAGATCAGCTTAGATGTTTGCAGCGACCTTGTGTTGCATCTGCTGTTGATGGGCCTTGAATCATGCATAATGTACTGGTGTGAGGGAAGTTTCAGTTTTGGAATGCTCCGTTACTCGTTTGCCGCCTTACCACAGAAATGGCTGCCTTCTGCCTGATCGTTACAATAATATGAGAAAAAAGGGTTGGATATGGAATTAAATGTTAGCAGGCTTGTGTCTTGTAGCATCTGAAGTCTCCACCTGTATGAATAGACATGGAATTCTACATTAGGTAATATTCTGCAGAAAGCAGTTCTTCACCGTACCTCTAAAGTTAATTAAACTGTTGTTTAATATGGCTACTAATTCTAGTAAAAAAAAGTTTCTATGGCCTGTGAGACCTGGCTCACTGGCAAAGAGGTAGGAGTAGGTTGTGGGGAGTCCCATGTTTAAGTCCCGGCAACGGCCTATGTATTGAAAAGGAAAAATTTCTATGTCTGAATTCAGGATGTTTTGATGATGATTGTTGGATGTCTATGCATCAATGGAAGTACCATTCTACAATATTCATGTTTGTGATTAGTGTTCACCCGCACATGCTCTCATAGAAAGGCAGTATATCTTCAATAAGATTCTGAAACTGAGATATTTAAATTTTAAGTTGGATGTAAAATGCAAACTTTTATGCACTTGTGCATTCTTTCTAAAATAAGTCAATTGTCATAATCTTTGCAATGAATGTATTCTGTTTTCGATGCTGTTGGCTTCAGTAGGTTACTTCCATCCCTTTAATTTTAAAATTCATTTTCTGCAATTAAGATGGATTTGCATGCTCACATATGAAATTATTATTAGCGGGCTGAAGTAAATGTGCTATAATAATTTTATCTGCTGGTCAAAGGTAATTACAAAATTGGCATCTTGGCTAAGTTGCTTAGTACTCAATTTTCAATCTTTATGAGATTAACTCTCCATCATGATTATTTCTGTTGTGTTCTTGACATTGGAATTTTTTACTTATTTCTTTGGCATTCAATGAAAGAAGAGTCTTATTTTTCCAATTGCTTTCATGTTATTAGGTCCCAAATCCATTATTTGACCTTGCTGGTATCATGTGTGGGCAATTTGGAATCCCTTTCTGGAAGTTCTTTCTTGCAACAGTGATCGGAAAGTCAATAGTTAAGACTCACATACAGGTGAGTGAGGTCCGGTTTCATCTTTATTGTTGATATATAGTATATTGAGGAAAATGTATTCTGTCCGTATGCGGGTGGGTGGGTGGAATAAAGTTGAGAGACGTTACAAGAATATCTTTGTTAACGTTAATTGCTTCTCCAGAAAGGATAGCTTAAATAAACACCGAGCTTAGCATATAATTTGTTATTCTTTTGCAGACCATTTTCATCATCTCAGTCTGCAACAATCAACTTTTTCAGTGGGCTGAGAATGAGTTCATTTGGTTGCTTGATCACATCCCTGGATTCTCTTCTATGCTTCCGACCATCATTGCCAAAATACATAAGCTCAAGCAGAAGTTTTTGTCAGCTCGACTTTCAGATTCTGCACCATTAGATGCGAAGGTAAGGCATAAATTTCATTAAGCTATCAAATGTGCATATATGATCTGAATTCCAATAACGGCATTTGACAAAACTTCACCTTTACCCCAACTTAGGGCTGTTTGTTTGGACGTAAAAGTCGTAAAAGGCCGTAATTCGTAAATGACTTGCATCCCAATTACAACTAAGGTGTTTGTTTGGACCGTAATTCGTAAAAGACATACACAACCCAACTACCACTCACTTGCAACCCAATTGTCACTCACTTACATTTTTTTTGTGGTCATGCAAATTTGTATTATTTTTTATATTAATATTATTTTTTTAATATTTAGTATTTTTAGTATTTATTTGCAATATTTAAATTTTTTAAATCACTAAATAGTTAATTTTGTGGTTAACTTTTTCACTTACGACTTATGCATTACAACAACCAAACATCGTAAAACACAATACGCTTCCCGCTTACAACTTTACATTACCAACCAAATACCGTAAAACTTATATGCATGTAACTCATTTACAACCGTAAAAGAGTTTACCAATTATGACTTATGAATTACGACAAATTACGATAACCAAACAGACCCTTAGTTGCTTCTCAAAGTAGTTTTTGCAATTAACCATTGTTCACATATACACACACTGTATTCAGTTACTGTTTGACACCTTATGCTGCTGTTAATTAAATGATTGACGAGGCCGCAATTCTACCAGTCAGTATGGTCGTTCACTCAATTGCTTTTATCAACTTCTGCAAATCGAAAAATGAATCTTAATCCTCATCTAGATGGACTTATTTTACTTATTCCATCTTATTTTTGTTCGTAAAATATTTTCTGCACTGAAGTGAGGTATTATTTATCTTTTACAAATTTCTGTTTTTGAATTCCTACTTCCGTTCATCTGCAGGCAAAACAGTGGAACCTGTCATTCACTTTGGTATGGAATACTGTGATATGGCTTATGGTCCTGAACTTCTTCCTTAAGATAGTCACGGCTACTGCACAGAGATATTTGAAAATGCAGCAAGAACTGGAGGAGATAAAGAGCAAGAGTCTTGAAGCGATCAAAAGCTTAATAGGAAGAATCTGCAAGCAAATAACTATTAATGCCTGCTATCTTTCTGAGTACTGTGGATGGAAACCATTTACAGTTGCTCGCTATTGAAGCCCAATGTCTGCATCAAATCCCCCCGTATTCTTTTGCGTATAGACGACGAAGGATTAAAATTATTGAATCTGCTGGGTGGAGAAAGCATATACTTGCATTGGTGCCAATTTTTAACGTTATGACGACTGAGGAAATATTATTCCTTAGATTATTGCGACAAAGATCGCTTCACTCATTTTAGTTACTTGATGTTCTGGTTGCGCTGGATAACTTCAAAATAGAGTACTGTGTAACCCACTTAGCAGCTGAACTGCTGCAATGATACAATTGAAAGAACAGAAATCAACTTGCTTTTGCATGGCTAAATGTTTAGATGGCTATCTTCGTTTTGATGGTTTTTATATATCAAAGAAGAGGGGAAAAGAAGAAGAAGAGAGAGATCTTCGTTGGGAGTGAGAAAACTATGGCAACAGTAAGCCCTGGCATCTATGGCCACAGGAAGGTGAATGTAACTTATTTCTGTAAAACGGTAACCCTTGTAAACAAAGAACTTGAGATTTTATTAGGGCACTGTCGATGGTGTCTTTGAAGAAATATTATGTTGGCCATGAGCAGTATCAATTAGTTCTTTTTTCCTCTGTAGGCCTCTCGGCTATTGATTTTGTTGATTGTGATTGTACTTGCATTTTTAAGTTAGAGCTTATGTCTCTGATTTGGTTTTCATACAAGAGTAACGAAGTGTGATTGTGAATATACTTGAATTTTCAAATCGGAGCCTTTAGCTCTTTAGTCTTCTTCACATTGGACAAAGAAGTGTGAAAATAGTGCAACCAAACGTGACATTCTCGTCAAATGGTGAAGTTGAGGTTAAGATCACTTTTCTTGGTTATGTTAAAAATACTTTTGTGTGGTTGGTGTTGGTGTTTTTGATCAGGAGGATCAAGAATGTTGTTCTTGTAAGAGATGGACACTTTACAATGACTATCGGTGCAAGAAACCGAGTTTTTTTTTTTTTTTTTATAACACGTGAAGTGATTCAAATAGATGTATTGGATTGAACACTCAAAATTTCAAAATGTATGATTGAAGGTGACTCTATTGCGGTGATACGATGGTTATAAGGTGACGGATCTCTTAATGATTTTGTGGAGACATTCAGTTATGAACTTCCATGTCTTAGAGTTTTCGAGTGAGTAACGCATTTCGTAAAAGAAATGTGGGGCCTAAATTTTCAGCTATAAACGTATATGGAGTTGTGATTAGGTATTCTAAAACTACGCTTTTCAATGCGATTGCTGGATCTGGTTTGAGCAAATAGGAAATATTGGGTTTCACACACTGAGTAAAAAATATTTACTTATAAAAATAAAACAAATATGCTCTATTAGTGAAATAAGGATAATACATTACTTTTTCATTCACCAAGTAAATGCTATTTACTTTTTCTCTTTCCCTTTTTCAGAGAATGTGTATTATTTAGTAAAAGGCAGAAGAATAGTTCGCTGTGTGCTTAAATGTTATTTACTTGTAAAAATAAAACAAATATGCCCTAACAGAAAATATAACAGAAAAAGGATATAAAAGGAAATAAGGAGGAAAAGAAACAAGAACAAATATACCACTGTAGTGCAGGCCGAATTCGTGCTACAATGCAGACCCGTTGCAGAACAGACCCGTTAACTGATCTGGTTTCATTTTGGGCTATATCTCAAGTCGTTCGGAGTCTGATTCGTGCGATTCTTAGGGAGTCATAGAGACCAGAGCTACACATCTACATGGCATCACAAGGATACTGAGGTCAAACGTGATCCTCAATGGGTATGTTTCCAATCATAATAACTCATCTCTGTGATATTATTGATATTGACTGTTGTCCAGTGCAAATAGTGAGATTGTGGGATTTTACTTCCCTGTAGTTCATTAGCTTCTTTATTTGCGAACTTTACTTGCATAACATAAGTAGTATCTATTAGTTATTCTTGCTTTAAAATAAATCAGTATATACATAATAAATCCATAGGCTAGTATTACTAATTTTAATCTTTCCTACCAACAATCTTTTTTTGTTGGTGAAACATAATTTTAGTTATTTATTGTTGATTTCACGCTTGTTGCATGTTTCACATCATTTTAGCATCAGAGTATATATTTTTCACATCAGTTTGGTGTCAGAGTTCAGTGAGGTAGGATTTGCATCTAGTTTCTTGCATTTAGAATTTAGACTTCAATTCAAAACAAAATTAAAATTAAAAATTAAAAACAAACAAAATTAGTTTAATACCTAGTTTAAATTTGCGTTCTCTTTTCATATTTCAATTAAGCTTTGTTTAGTGCATATCAACCCGTAGAGGTAGACTATATCTGTTATGAGAGTCTAGCACCCCCAAGGATCCCCAACAAGTTGCCACGATGTTCTCTGGCATACAGGCTAAGCTAGAAGCTCTGACTCAATTTGTGAATCGAGACCGAGATAAGTTGGGTCGGGTAGGACGCGCCTCAAAAACCGCAATGAACGTGAGGAAAAATAAGGTCCGTGGACACCATACCAGAGGCGATATGCGCAAGACCCTGATGACCGATACTTGAAGAGCATCCAATTAGATGTACCAACTTTTGATAGTCGTTTAAATTATTCTGGTAGTTTATATCCTTAAATTTTTCTAGATTGGCTGCAAAGCATAGACGAATACTTTATCCGGTACCCATTTTATGAAGTTGAGAAAGTCAGATTCGCTAATATGAACTAGCTGAACAAGCTTGCCAATACTGGATAAATATAAAAACTTCGAGGAAAGCCCAAATTCATCAGCCAATAGAAACTTGATTTTTTATGAAGGATGAACTCAAGAATAAATACGTGTCACATATTACTAGATCTTCTTGACAAATGACGTCGAATTACTCAAGGCAACAAAGTCACCAAGGAATATGTTACCGAATTTGATGAGTTTCTCACTCTACAATATCCTAGCATAGAGAGTGACGCCCAAATTTTTTTTTTTCAATTTAGAGCTGGACTTAGAGGAGACATGAAAGATGAGCTGTGAAATTGTGAAATCACCGAGCTTAAAAAGGTTTATGCCTTGATCTAAGATTTATATGCTTCCAAATTAGATTATACTTTTAGAAGTCAGGATCACCGAACCCCGGCGTTCAAGTCCACTTTATATCAGTATCCACACTGGGTTAATTCTCAAACACCAGCGTACAAGGTGGACACAAAAACAAATGCGTTAAAAGTAAACTAAAGGTAAGGGACTTTTACAAAATTAGTCCCATATAAGTGCTACAAGTGCAAAGGCTATGGGCATGTTGCTTTCAATTGTCCAAGCCTATCAAAGTCGCTATCCATAAGGAACTTCCTGTAACAAATTCATAGTCTAACTCTAAAGTATTCATTTACTAAGCGAAAGAACCAGAAGACTATCACTCTGACGAAGAGATCAAATGTGATGACATTGAGGAGTCCAACACTCCAATTCCTCCCGAGGCTACCTTAGTGATTATGGAGTTTACTGGTGTCTTCCCTAAAGACAATACTCTGATTCCTCTCAAAGTCATCCTTGTGATTATAGAGTTTGTTGATGTCTTTCCCAAAGACCTCCGGGACAAGTTACCACCGATGTGTGACACCTAACACACTGTTGAGTTTGATTTAGAAGAAGTCATTTTCTATGTGGATGAAGAAAAAGTAGGTGACGACCTCATCGACATTATGATGAAGAAGTAAATGATGACTTTAACGACGATCATGAAGGTGAAGATATTGCATTCAATTGCATTAGGCAGACACATTCGATTCACTTACCCGTCATCAGTAGTGCCTTTTCTCAATAAGGAGAAATGAACGATGGAAAAGAAACCACAATCTTTCACGTATTTACTAAAATAAGAGACCAGAATTGTAAAGAGAATGTGGACCATGGAAGTTGCATCAATGCAGTATACGCCAAACTGATCGAGAAGGATGGATTAAATGCATTACTCCATTCCCACCCATTAAGATACCATGATTCAAATTCACAGCCACGAGAGTAAAATAATTGTGTCTTATCCCGATCAATTTTCACCTTTATTTTTTGAAAACCTAGTGGCATATATTAGGACCAAATCGAAGTTCTTCACTACTTTTCACCCTCAGGCTAATGGTTAAATTGAAGTTATCAATAAGAGTCTAGGTAAGAGTTTGCAAGAGATTATTTATGGTTGTAGGCCTAGACAACCCACTGAACTCATTTTATAGATAATTATTATAGAGCACCTGAGTCTGCATCTAATTCACATCACATATGCATGAATTACACAAGAAAATCAGTGATGAATTGTTCAAATAATGCCAACTACAAGTTACGAGATGATGTTAGGAAACGACTTAAAACTTTTAATGTTGGTGATTATGTGATGGTTCGAATTCATTCGAAACGGTTTCCTCTACGAGTCAAAATTACACGCTCGTAGTTCATTTCAAATCTTGAAGAAACTAAACTATAAGTCTTGTGTTATAAACCTTCCTGAATCTTTTGTCATCAGTTCTACTTTAATATTGAAGATCTAGTGAATTACAATGGTCCTGATTTTAACCCTAATACTCACTGGTTGATGAGCCTTCCCCCAAGCTTATTTTTGAGAGCCCCTCCCTTTCAACGTTACCAGATATATTATCTAATACAGCAGATCAAGTTAATAACATTTTAAATGATGATAATATCACCACCAAAGATGGAAGGACTCGAAAATATCTGATTCGACGGAAAGAAAAAACATTGATTGATGACACATGGATTTACCGAAGTGACTTGCAATGGATTGATCCAGACATTTTGGAGCAGTATAGGAGCATCTCAACTTCTAACTCGATGGAGTCGAGTTTTGCCCACTCAGGAGAGAATGATGAGGTTTTCGAGTCGAAGCCTTGACACCTGACCGAAGAAGACGAAGATGTGCCATTTCTATTTGGTCTGAGTAGTTTATTTTATGTATTTTTTATTATTTTATTTTATTTTAGTACCACATCGGATGTAATTTGAGAATCAATTTTGCAATGCCTATAAAGCCCCTATATACTAGTTATATTTAATCAATGAATCAAACAATTCATATTTGCCAAAATTCTCAAATTTGAGTGTGAGATGAATTCTTTCATCAAATTTCTATAGGAGCATGAAACCTTAAAGAATCTTAGTTTAGGAGTATGAAACCCTACATAGCACTAATTAGGACTGTGAAACCCTAGTTAATTATCCTATCGCCTTTCTTCTCTTTCAAATTCTAGCTAATTTTTTTCAAAACTCTAACCCTAATCTCTCTCCATAGAACCAAAATATACCAAATAAATCTACCAAAATTCAGAAAAAGCACTGTTCAAAATTTCTTTGAAATCCCCCACGAATATCACCTGAAATTCAAAATCGCATTGTTCATCATCTTCCCCACCTCCCTCTCTTCATTCCTTTGGTCTTCCGCCTCAACCCAACAACTCTCACCAGGGTCGACATTCCTCTTCCCTTTTCCTCTTTTCCGTGCGCTGCCCCTGCCCCTTCTCCTTCCTCTCACTTGCAACCCTCTACTTCCCCCACCCTCTCTACAACCCCATAAACTTCTAGGTCAAAAGTTGACCTCCCCCTATAACCTTTTCGACCTCGTGGACCTTCCTCCATCATCACGGAGGTCTCATTGCCCTCCCCACTTGTCGTCGAACCATCGCAAGGCCTTGTACTCCTCGTTGGGTTCACCACAACAACTCGGGTTTAGACAGGACCTGATAGATCCACTCTAAGTTAAAGAGGAGGCCCAGATCAACTTCAGTTGCAGACCCGACCTACTTCAGCTACAAAATCGGACCCGCTACAGTGCAGATCCAGATTTGTGCGACAATACAAACCCATTGCAGAACTAACCCGTTAACGAATTAGGTTTTATTTTCGAGTTATATCTCAGCCGTTCAGAGTTTGATTCCAAGACTCTCGAGGCATTGGACTCTTGGAGATCAGAGCTACACATCTACATGCATTATAAGGATATTGAGGTTAAATGTGATTCTCAATCCTATTCCTTTATTTTCTAGTTAAAATCTAATCTCCATGATATTATGGATATTGACCGTTGTTCACTACAAATAGCATATTGAGTGATTCTGCTTCCCTGTGGTTCATTAGCTTCTCTATCGATTTGCAAACTTTATCTACATAACATAAGTAGCATCAATTAGTTATTCTTACTTTAAAAATAGATCAATACATGCATGTTTAATAAATCCTGATGCTAGTGTTGCTAGTTTAATCTTTCCTACAAACAATTGTTTTTTGTTGGTGAAACATAATTTTAGTTATTTTATTGTTAATTTTCGTACTTGTTACACATTTCACATTAGTTTGGTATCAGAGCGTATACGTTTCACATCATTATTTCTCGCTCATTTTTATGTTCTTTTATCTAAGGGGTTTGGGGCAGAACCACTTCTAGTAAAATAGGGAAAACCTCAATTACGATTTTTTATGAAGACTGCAATCGCAATCCTCATGACCATGGTTGCAGTCCTTATTGATGGGTTTTAGGTATAACAAACAAACTTAGACTTTTAAGGGAGCATGCAACCTAAACATGATCTATGTTTTCACAATTGAATCTATAACTATGAACATAAAAAGAATTCTAATATCCTAGTAAATAATTAAAATTATTACAGAAGAAAATAGAATTACATACCTTTTAGTTGTTGTAGCAAACAACTAAAATTATCCCTTCGGATCTCTTGTGAGCAAGCACCACGAATGTCGTGCCTCTTTTAGTTGTTATAGTAAACAACTAAAATTATCCCTTCGGATCTCTTGGAAGCAAGCACCACAAATGTCGTGCCTCTGATGGAATCGCACCCAACGATTCAAAATTTTAACTGAGTATGGATGAACTATCAAAGAGTTCTTCCAAGAGGAGAAAGAAGGAGGCTAATACTCAAGCCAAGAGGTTGTGAATTAGACTGAATCCCTAAGGCTCTATTTATAGCCTTGGATAGCCTCCAGTTTTCTTATCCCACCAATGTGGGACTAATTTCCCAAAGGAAATTTTGTTCTCCTTTTAGTTATACTTATTTTTGAATCTCGAGGCAACCAAAAGGACTATGCTGCTATCAATTATAGTTATTACTTAGACACCTAATCCAACAGTCTCCCACTTGGATAAGTCTAATAACTTCCTAATTGATCAGCAAATTGTAGCTTCCAAAAGCCATTGTCGAACTCTGACCTAGTCAGTTTCGTGTCCTAAGATAAGAGATCATATAATCCTTCGTTCTACAAGATATCATTTGAACATGAGACATGGAACATAATCAATCTCTTTGTCCAGTATTTTGTTTCCCGATTTCTGATTTGTACTGACATAGAACTACTAAATGAACACATCAATTTAGTCCTGGTCGGGCCCGACACTATATGTCAACTTCAAATCACCGAGGGGCCCAAAGATATCGCTTTTCCCCGTTAGGGCAAAAGGAACGAATAAACTTTGACCTATATGCTTGCACCATTTACTCATCAAATTATGCACAACAATACGTTTTATAACATCAAGTTACTGATGCGTTTACATATTATCAACGCACAACTGACTTGTAAACCACAACTCATATATCTCCATTTAAAGATTATAAGATATTATCGTCTCAGAATTACTCGTGATAAATTCCATGAAGTAATTCTCTGAGCGTGGGTTAATCCAATACTTAAATCTCCATTTCAAAGTACTCATGAACATTGCAGCAATACCATTGCTATGTCTAAAACTCTTTAGACAATCCACAACTCTATTCATGACAGTCTTTATTCACTACTTACTTCCAAAAGTATGATCGACTGTGGAATTCGAATAATTAAATTATTCGGGAAGTAAAACATGCAAAATGAAACACAATAATAAACAATTGACAAAAGGTAGTAAACAAACTCATAAATAATTCTCTATTATTTAATCACCAAAAGTCAATCACATTTACTTTGTTATAAGTTTCAAACTAACTATCTAACTGCTAAACCAACATCATCTCTCAGACCAATGCTCCTAGCATGCTGATTGTGTTTAACCCTACTCAGACCCTTTGTGAGTGGATCTGCAGGATTATCTTCAGATGAAACCTTCCTTACTACAACGTGACCTTCTTCTATCTTGCGTCTGATAAAATGGTATTTTCTGTCAATATGTCTAGATCTGCCATGATCTCTTGGTTCTTTTGTTAATGCAACCGCTCCTTCATTATCACAGAAAATATCCATTGGCTCCTTGATGGTTGGCACAACTCCAAGATCTTCGATGAAGTTTTTCAACCAAATTGCCTCCTTTGATGCTTCGCTTACTGCTATGTACTCTGATTCACAAGTAGAATCAGCCACTGTGTCTTGCTTGGAACTTTTTCAAGTAACTGCTCCTCCGTTTAAGGTAAAGACCCAGCCAGATTGGGAACGGAAGTTGTCTCTATCTGTTTGAAAGCTGGCGTCACTATACCCAGTTACTCTCAATGTATCACAGTCACCAAGTACTAGGACCCAGTCCTTAGTCCTTCGCAGATACTTGAGAATATTCTTAACCGCTACCCAATGAGCTTTACCTGGATTTCCTTGATAACGACTGACCATGCTCAAAGCAAAGGACACATCAGGACGAGTACATGTCATAGCATACATGATAGAACCAACAGCAGAAGCATATGGAATTCTACTCATTTCTGCTATCTCTTCATCTGTACTCGGACTTTGAGTCTTACTCATTTTGGTATTACTCTGGATGGGCAGTTCTCCTTTCTTGGAATTCTCCATACAGAAACGTTTCAGTACTTTATCCAAGTAGGTACTCTGATTAAGTCCAATTAGCCTTTTACTCCTGTCCCTTAAAATTCTTATTCCTAGAATGTAGGCAGCCTCTCCTAGATCCTTCATAGCGAAACACTTTCCAAGCCAAGACTTAACATCTTGCAAGGTTGGAATGTCATTTCCTATAAGAAGTATGTCATCAACATACAATACCAGGAAGGTGACTATGCTCCCACTAGCATTGACATATACACACGACTCATCCTCACATCTAGAGAAACCAAACTCTTTGACTTTCTCATCGAAGCAAAGATTCCATCTGCGAGACGCTTGTTTTAATCCATAGATGGATTTCTCATCTTGCATACTCCATTGGGAAACTTTGCATCCACAAAACCTTCTGGCTGACTCATGTAAACATCCTCAGCCAACTTTCCGTTTAGGAAGGCAGTTTTGACATCCATCTGCCAAATTTCATAGTCATGAAACGCAGCTATGGCAAGCATTATCCTAATAGATTTTATCTTAGCCACTGGTGAGAAGGTCTCATCATAGTCAATCCCTGGGGTTTGAGTAAAGCCTTTCGCCACCAGTCGTGCTTTGAATGTGCTTACATTACCATCCATGTCGATCTTCTTCTTGAAGATCCATTTACAACCAACTGTCTTCCGACCAGGTTGTTGATCAACCAAGTTCCAAACTTGGTTGTCATACATAGACTTGATCTCGCTGTCCATTGCCTCTTTCCATTTGGCTGCCTTAGGGCCTGCCATGGCTTCCTTGTAGTTTGTCGGCTCATCCAAATTTACCAGTGTATTGTCACTGATAAACGTGTCTCCATTTGCAGTTATATGGCAACCATAGAACTCAGTTGGCTTGCCAACTCTACTAGAACGCCTAAGAGGTAATGAAATGTCAATGGGTTCAACTGGAATCTCTTCCTCTGGTTGAACCATAGCGGTTTCAAAGGTTCCTTCATCTGCTGACTCTTGAATTTCTTCAAGGTCACGGTGCTCCCACTGTCCTCTTTGCATATGAGCTCTCTCTCTCGAAAGACTCCTCTCCGTGCTACAAAGACCACGTTCTCACTAGGTCTGTAGAACAAATATCCAAATGACTTCTTCTGTGGATAGCCGATGAAAACACATCGCTCACTACGAGGTTCAAGCTTGTCGTGAGTTTCTCGTCTAACGAAAACTTCACAACCCCAAGCCTTAACATGTGCTAACGAGGGAACTTTTCCTGTCCACATTTCGTGAGGTGTTTTGGCAACCTTCTTTGTTGGAACAAGATTAAGAATGTGGGCGGCAGTTTCTAAGGCATACCCCCAGAATGATATTGGAAGTGAAGCTCGACTCATCATGGAACGCACCATGTCTAACAAGGTTCGATTGCGTCTCTCAGCCACACCATTAAGTTGTGGTGTCCTAGGAGGCGTCAATTGTGAAACTATTCCACATTCCTTGAGATAGTCATGGAACTCGATACTAAGATACTCTCCGCCTCTATCTGATCGGAGCATCTTTATCTTCCTGCCTAATTGATTCTCGACTTCTTGTTTAAACTCTTTGAACTTTTCAAAGGTTTCAGACTTATGCTTTATTAAGTAGATATAACCATATCTGCTATAATCACCAGTAAAAGTCACATAGAATCGATTAGCATCCCTTGTGGCTGATCTGAAGGGTCCACACACGTCTGTGTGTATGAGATCCAACAAACCTTCACCTCTTTCACAAAATCCAGTGAAAGGTGATTTTGTCATCTTACCCAAAAGACAAGATTCGCATGTATCATCTGACCTTAGGTCAAACGATTCCAACACCCCATCCTTTTTGGAGTTGAGCCATGCGTTTTTTGTTAATGTGTCCAAGACGGCAATGCCACAAGCACGCTTTGTCTACACCATTAGACGAATCAATTTGAAATACACTATTACCTAAGTTGTCTACACACATCACAGTTTCATACACACCATCACAAGGTAAAGCTTCAAAATAAAATTTGCCATTTTTATAAGCAGAAATAGAACCATTCTCTTCATTAAAGAATATCTAAAACCTTGTTTGAACAATGCATGAAAAGAGATAATGTTTCGTGTCATTTCTGACGAGTAGCAACAATTCAATAAATCTAAATTAACACCATTATTAAGCACTAGACTATAAACTCCAATCTTGGTGACAGGTGAAGATCGCCTATTCCCCATGATCAAGTTCATTCTACCATGCTCCACATCCTCACTTTTTCTTAGTCCCTGCAATACAGAGCAAATGTGAAACCCACATCCTGTATCAAGGACCCAAGAATCAGAAGATGTTGCGTTAATAGACGAAATAGTGTATATACCTGCAGTAGATGGTTTTACTTTCCCATCTTTTAAATCTTGCAGATACTTTGGGCAGTTTCGTTTCCAATGTCCTTTGTCGTTGCAATAGAAGCAAGTGGCCTCTTTAGGATCAGAGACAGGGGTAATATCAGAACTGGTTTTTACATGAGACTTTCCCTTCCAGTTTTGCTTGGGAGGACCTTTCCTCTTTTTCCCCTTTCCTTGCCCAATGGCCAGAACGGTAGTATTAGCAGGAGTGGGGGCATCACTCTTTCCCTTCATCCCAGTTTCAGCTGTTCTCAGGAGGTTGTGCAATTGAGCCAATGTGGTCTCATTGTTGTTCAAATGATAGGTCAAGATGAACTGATCATAACAACTTGGCAATGAGTTCAAGACTATGTCAATAGCCAACTCATCATCAATATGCACATTTAGCCTCACAAGGCGTTCCACGTATCGCTGCATCCTTTGCACGTGGCCGCTGACAGACTCTCCGTCCTTCATCTTGCTTGCTATGAGGGACTTTACTATCTCGTACTTTTCCTGACGAGCTCGCTTATGGTACTTTTCCATAAGGTCTTTGTTCATCTCGTACGGCCAGTAATCCTCATAGAATTTTTTGCAGTTCAGGACTCATGGTAGCAACCATGATGCAAGCAACTTTTGTTGCATCCGTGTAGTGCTTCTTATAAGCAGCTAATTCTTCAGGAGTGGCCTTCTCTTCGTCAATTTCAACAAGTTCTTTGTCAAGGACATACTCCTTGTCCTCGAAACGAAGAGCCATTTTGATGTTGCGCATCCAGTCATTGTAGTTGGTGCCATCTAATGTCACCTTTGAGCAGATGTTCAACAAAGAAAAGTTGTGATTGGAGGAGGAGGAACCAGAAGCATCGTTAGGAGCAGACATTTCTAAAAGAAAGGTAGTTTGAGTTAGAAAAAAAATAACCTTTAATATAACAACTCAAAATTGAAATATCGAGGCTAGGATCCAACTATAGAATTCACAACTTAGAAAAGGGATGCCGTAATCTAATTGCAAATTTCATACAGGTAAGTCTTTTGAGACTCATTGAAACTATTCAATGGCATGTTTAATCTCAGATTATGCTCTTACATTTGTGACTGGGATACCGAGGATCACAAACAAGATGTGAATAACCATGCAAATATACTTGGTAACTTTCATGTCATTTATCATCTCAATTGATGTGCTGGTAAACCACACACGCTCCATCAACAATGACAATTTATAAGATACCCATTACTGCTCTTTATTAGTCCCTATTAGTGTGCTGGTTAACCACACACGCTCCACTAATGACTTATAAAGTGTAATGTGCAATTTCATGGGTTAGCATACAATTTCACATTTTTCCTAAAGTAACTAAGATTGGGATTAAAATTTAGTTACCTTTTTTTTATCATTATACCTTTAATGAGAATCAATGTATATATGGTAAATAAATTTAGTTACCTTTTATTATCATTATACCTTTAATGAGAATCAATATATATATGGTAAATAAAATTTAGTTACCTTTTATTCTCATTATACCTTTAATGAGAATCAATATATATATGGTAACTAAAATTTAGTTACCTTTTATTCTCATTATACCTTTAATGAGAATCAATATATATATGGTAAATAAAATTTAGTTACCTTTTATCAATTCAACAATTATAGCAAATTCAATTGAAAACAACCTGCTCTGATACCACTGATGGGTTTTAGGTATAACAAACAACTTAGACTTTTAAGGGAGCATGCAACCTAAAACATGATCTATGTTTTCACAATTGAATCTATAACTATGAACATAAAAAGAATTCTAATATCCTAGTAAATAATTAAAATTATTACAGAAGAAAATAGAATTACATACCTTTTAGTTGTTGTAGCAAACAACTAAAATTATCCCTTCGGATCTCTTGTGAGCAAGCACCACGAATGTCGTGCCTCTTTTAGTTGTTATAGTAAACAACTAAAATTATCCCTTCGGATCTCTTGGAAGCAAGCACCACAAATGTCGTGCCTCTGATGGAATCGCACCCAACGATTCAAAATTTTAACTGAGTATGGATGAACTATCAAAGAGTTCTTCCAAGAGGAGAAAGAAGGAGGCTAATACTCAAGCCAAGAGGTTGTGAATTAGACTGAATCCCTAAGGCTCTATTTATAGCCTTGGATAGCCTCCAGTTTTCTTATCCCACCAATGTGGGACTAATTTCCCAAAGGAAATTTTGTTCTCCTTTTAGTTATACTTATTTTTGAATCTCGAGGGCAACCCAAAAGGACTATGCTGCTATCAATTATAGTTATTATTTAGACACCTAATCCAACACTTATTAGGAGAACTACGACCATCTCTTCTTTATCTCTTCTCTAACTGTGTAACTCTCCTCTAAAACCCTACCTTCTCTAAATTGAAATCAGGTCATGAGTCACAGTCCTTGAGTCGTACTCCTCACATAAAAAGATTGCGACCATTTCAGCATTGTTATCATCCAACATAAATCAAACAAAAGCTCAAATCCTAGATCTCAAAAATCATCACGAAAACAATTAAATTCATCACGAGATGATTGATAAAGAAGATCAACGAGATTTGTGAAAATGACAAAAAGAATGGATGAAAAAGCCAAAAAGATAATCGAGGAGATCTAAAAGAAATGGTAAAATTAGAAAAGGAAAAATATGAGTAGTTTTATGATAGAGTCCAATTTGAAATAGATCACGTGACTAACGTGAATTGAAACTGAGACAGAAATAAATTTATAATTAAGATTCTTCTTAAATTAATTGAAGAGAGAGAGGTCCAAAGCCAAATTTTTGTTTATTTAAAAGAAGTACTTATCAACAAAGGAACCATGGTCTTAAAAGAAAACAATAACTATGTACAAGCATGTTGAACTCACTGGAGTCTAGAATGCGCATGCATGCAACTATAGAGAATAAATATGAAGTTCCAAGCAACAATCTAAGTACTCTCGATTCTCAGCTGATAACACAATTTATATGAACAATACACAATTTATATGAACTATACACAACGATCATTATGTACAACAGCTCATCCTAAAATATACACAACTATATTTGACTTTGAGAAATTCTACTCACGCCCACTCTCTTTATTGTCTACACTCGCCTCTAAAATCAGAGAGCGACTATTCACACCCACAAAATTACTTAACACGCCTGTATGCTTCATACACTTACAAAATTTTTAACACACTCCCCATTTTTTCTAAACTATCTTTTTCATCTTAAATCAATTGTTTTTTTAATTAACATTTCTACCCTACCCTTCCTCCTCAACAAAACAATCATCTCTCATCTCTCTCTCTCTCTCTCACTGTGTGTTAATTGTACAGTTAGAAATTAATTAAATAGCCTTCAAGTAAGTTTGATGTTTTCAACTGGTTTGAGGCTTACATCCATATATGTTTCTTATTACATTGTTAATGCATTTAAACTAACATGATTAGACAAATAAAACTATATTTACAGAAAGAAATGTGAAAAAGGAACGCCTGAATCAAAAGCCCGATCGATTATAAAACAACAAACAAAAGACAACTAAGTAATCCAACAAACTTTCTATCTAAATAAGAGAATACATGAAATCTGAGCTAAATACACTAAAAGAAATGATTTTTGCATGAAAATAAGATTTTAATGCATTAGAATAGAATGCATCAAATTGATGATGGTATTGAAAGGCGAGCGCATCAAATTGATTTTTATGTGTTTCTATTATCTTATGTCTGTATTGTACAAATTAGCAAAAAATATTTCATTAAGCTTACTATTTTTAAGAAGATCAAAAGAAATTGATAATATCTCAATTTATAATCTCATTCTTTATTTGACTACATTAACTTAATATTATTAGTTGTTTTTCCTATTTATCAGTGTAAATTTCGAGACATAAGATGAAACAGAACACACAATTTTTTTTTTAAAAGAATAGAATGAACAAATTTGTTCAGATTATAGGGGTCCAAACTTTATTCAGATAATACGATATAGATTTTGGGCAATAAAACACTACTGAATTACATAAGAGGAAATATACGGTTCTTTGCTATAAATTTTAATCCAAATATCTGGTGCATAGATTTTGTTGAGACTTCGTTGATTGAACTAGCTGCGATAAAATTCAAAAAAGAAAAAATTAATTTAATAAACTATATGGGAGAAACTTATTGATTATTTTCTATGCTCCCATGACATTATTTGTTTGTCCATAGCTATCAATATGACAATATTTTGATGGTATAGACGCTAAGAAAGTTTTTAGGGCTTGTGTCGGCGGAGAAGAAGCATATATTTAAAGAATAAAATGGAAGCTTGATTGATTAGGAATAAGATTTGTGTGGGTGTATTTAACAATTATTGGTGTGTGTTTAGGAATAGAATTTCTATTAGTTGTAATATTAGAGTTAATTAATGTCTATTTTAGTCTTTTGATTCAAAGTTAAAACTGTCCAACAACTCTTATTCTTAAAAGGTGAGCGTGTTAAGCAATTTTGCGGGTGTGAATAGCCCACTCCTGAAATCATTTTTTTGAATTACAATTTTACCGATGGATGAAAAGTCTATAATACCTTCTATTTTTTCCTCTCATTTCCTCTCCAAAGGTTTTCAGCATTTTTTTTCCTCCACCCTCTACTAAAATTCTCTCTAATCTTAAAACTCTTCTTCCTCTCAAAGGGTTTAATTCGATCAATGGAGGCTGAAGGCGGAGGATCAGATACTTCAGATAATCTCTCCATACCATTGGAAAGCACTATTGTCCCATACTAACCTTCAATCGAGGTTATTTTTTTTGTCTTTTTTTATAATAGTGCAAATGGGTTCGTCCGTGGTTTTAGTTCGGCAAACCAGAACTGATTTTTAATTTCCGTCTGAAACATTTCAACAGAATAATCTAAGTCCGTGCGGCATCTATTGACCAAACGGAAATTTTTTTTTTTAATTAAATCTTGATAATCACGCAGCCTCCCTGAAAATGTACTTTTATACACGTATAGAGGAGCGGTACTCAAATCACCATACGCCACAGCAAAGCTTTGATATGATGGCTATGTAATATTTAAAATCATAAGAGAAATGGATAGTAGCACCATCTGCAGAATTTTTCATAAAGTGATGGTCAACATTTTATTGTATTTCAGAAGGATATGAAGGTAGACCTTCATTTTCTATTTTTCTTTCATTTTAAACAACACGGGTAAGGCCTTTAGAGCAAGGAAAGTAAGCAAACGAAATAAATTAGAGTGAGTGAGAAAAGAATTAACAATGTAATAGCTCTCTGTTAGTACAAAATTTGCATTAAAGCACTAGAAGTAATAAACACAGTTCTCCTTTTATATATCTTCAAATCCTACACTTTCAGTTAATTCCATGTTCACTGTTAGACTTTGGACCTTCCTTTCAGCATATCACATGATAGCAGCATAATAGTAATGTCCACATACAAACTTTACAAGATTTGCTTCAAAGAGGGGGAGATGGAGGGGGCTTCGTTGATGATGAGACATAAAGAAAGAGAAACACCAAGAGTTTTATTTTAGTAGAGTTCAGTGAGTAATTTTAAACCTAACTGATTATAAGATAGAAAAAAATATATTGAGAAATTTTAGGAAGGTATAGAACAAATTATGATAACTTGATATTAATAAGTAGGTGAAAATAAAAAAGTGAGTGTAGACACTAAATGAGGTGAGTGTGCGTAGAATTTCCTTTTGACTATATAGAATATAGATATGCACACACAAGCTAGAGAAAATATATTAGCATTCCACATTATCCAATTTAGTCAAGCTTAATTCTAAGCAGTGACACAAATATATGAAGCATATGCACACCTTGTCATTTGTCCAAGTACACGTCTCCATGGTATACAAAGGCGTTGTTGTTGAAGAGACACCTTTTCTGTAGGATTTCAAGTGTTGAAGGATTTCATGAAATGGGTTCTTTTTAAGGAGAGAAAGATGCCGAGCTCCGCTACTGTGTAAACTCTATATATTTTATATAAATTGTCTGCCTTTTACATAACTAGTCACATTTATTATGAATTATCGATCTTTTCCTGCAAAAATCTTTTTTTTAATCTTAGTTTTATACCATTCACTTTTATTTTTGAAATGTCTATGTTTATTTGTAAACTTCAACCTTTATTTTGAATTGTCTAACTTCATCTTTCTAATATCTACATTTATATGTAAAATATTTAACTTTATTTTCAGTTATCTTTCTTTATTTCTAAAATATCTACTTTTACATGTAAACTATCTATATTTATTTTAAAATGTGTATTTTTACATATAAATTATCCACCTTTGATTTAAACTGTGCATGTTTTTATGTAAAATATCTATGTTTATATTTTATCTATCTATATTTTACATATAACTACATTTATATGTAAAATATCTATTTTAGTTTAATATGCCTGTCTTTCATAAAGAAACTATCTATTTTTAAGTTTAATATATCTACCTTTTATGTGAAACTATAAGTATGTATGTTTTTTTTATGAAATTGGTTACTTTTAGTTCAATATGTCTACCTTTCAAATAGAACTGTCTACCTTTTAGTTCAATAAATATTTTTTAATATATTCTCTCGTATATCAAATAAGAAATCTCGCTATTTTTATTTTAGTAATTAAATCTTGTGAAAAGAAGGTCGACAAATTATAATGTCACTAAAAAGAATACACTTTCTTGGACGTCGGTGTCTAAAAGGTCAGTTCTCCCACACTAAAATGCTATTTCAAATTGAAATCTCGCCAAATCTCATAGTTTTTCGAGACGTTTATATAACAAAATATTGTTAGATAACAGAGGTGGACAAAACACTAGAGGTGGACATCTTCCCAGTGATATGATTGGAGTAATCCGCTGAATCTAGTGATATTGGACCAAACCAGATCGAAATATGCCCTTCACAGTTGTTTGCTCTCATATTTTAAAGCTAGCAATTGGACTTATTCTATGAGCTATTCATCATCACTATCATCATCTAAGGGCATGTTTCTTTGCCATGGAGAAGGGTTTCTTCCTCTTTATGTGTTTGTTTTGCAGGAAAGAAGGTTCTTTCTAGTTTCCCTCTTGCCCATGTGGTGAAGGTGGCACCCATGTTGCTTCCTTTCTTCCAATTTTTCTTCACCCCAAAGTTGGGATGAAGAAAAGGGGAGCACACTTTTCCATGAAAAAAATATATTTTAATCAAAACATCCCATCTCGCTTAATTCTCTTCTCTTCTTTCTTCAAATTTTGATTAAGTCGGTTGGACTCTGTCAATGGAGTCGCGCCGCAGGGACTTGAAGTTGGGGAATCGTCCACCTCGGGTTAGAATTTGATGGGTGAAGCGTCACTTTATCAGAGAGAGGATTGCCCGGAGGTCGGCGAGGGGATGGGGGAATCGGAGTTCGTGCCTCTGTTATCTACGACGTCGGCGAAGATTGAGGCCTCGGTTGGTCGTTTCCCTCCCCGAAGCGTCAGGGGAGGCCCTGAGCAACGTCGGCGATGGGAAGGGACGCAACAGATTCGAGGGGATTGACTGCGATTCACTGACGTTCAATGACGAAGGTGGCGCTGTGCAGCGCGCTCAGCGAGGTGAGAATTTGAATTCAAATTCAAATCTCAGCGGCAATGTGCAGCGCCTGGGAGGGAGGGGGTTTGGTTATGTGTGAGCCCCACACACATAGCATAAGGTGCCAATCACGCGTTGACATGTGTATTGATCCTCTTATAATTTCTTATAATATGTGTGTGAGGTTCACACACATGACATATTATAAAAGGATCAACAGACGTGTCAACGCGTGATTGGTCATCTTATCCTATGTGTGTGTCTCACACACACGAGCCCAACCCCTCAGGAAGGTGAGAATTTGAATTCAAATTCTAATCTCAGCATGGATGGACCGGCTTCATTTGGGTGCCGGATCCCGAGCAGGGGACCATTCATGCGGATGCACTTGGGACCCGAACCCGAACATCATTGATAACCAGCTAGTGGGTTTGGTGTTATTTGGCCTTCAACTAAAACCCAAGTGTTACCCATTATTGGGACGAGGGGTTTTGACCTTGTTAATATCACGAGCAATTACTGTGCAGGCCCGGGGATAGGAGGTCTGCTATTACCATGGGTAATACACATGTCGACGACCCTATGTGGAATTTGAGAGGTTATAAGGGACTTAAGAAGGGGTTTTTAATGAAGCCCACGGATAATAGGGCTGGTGATGGGGGAGATGCCGGCGGAAACCATGTAGACATTGTAGAGAATGGTTGCTCTTTTGATAAGTGTTTTGACTCCAGCTCGGGAGAGTGCTCGGAGTCAGACTTTTTCCTTGATGAGTTTAATCTCGTTGAGGCAGCTCTCGGAGGTGTTGTGAATGAAGAGTTTTTGTTGAAAAAGATAGGTAAGAGGCTACAAGAGTACTTTTAGAACGAGTTTAATAATTTCTTGAGGAGCTTCCCCCTAAGGGATCAATCGAAACGGAAAGTTAAAAAGAAGATAGGCAATCGAACTGGAAAGGTCCAGCGGGCTGATTAGTGGTTTCTTCTTTTTTGGAGGAGAATGCCGTTGAGGTGGGGTACGGCCAAGGGGCGACAGCTGAAATGGTTTGGTTCTATTAGGGCGTGATAAGCCGGAAGGAGATAGTTAGTTAGCGTCAGAGGAGAGTACAACGGATCTGATCAGACATAACTCTGTAGTATCAGAAAGGTAGGGTGGGCACCTGAAAACTCCGTAAAGCCGTCGTGAAGATGTTTGGATGTCAGTGATCTCTTGTTGGAATTAGAAGGATCAATTTTGTATATTTTACATCTTTGTACCCTTCGGTTTTTGAATTGTTTTGTTAAATACTTATTAATGAACGCTGGGGGCTTTATCGGCCTCGTGTTTTTTTCTCAAAAAAAAAAAAAAAAAAAAATAAAACACACAAAAAAAAAAAAGGATGAAAATTTCTTCCGACCCTTGTTCACTCTTTTCTCTTCATCTCTCCCATAGACCAAACAGGCCGTTAACCGTTTCCTATCAAGGTAAGGTCGGCTATAGAGCAAGGCTACATGAATGATTTGACAAAGTTGTAAGTTGTCAACCTGACATCAACTTTCTCATAATAATCTTCTGAGCTATCCCCCAAAAAATTATCTTCTGAGCTATTATATTCGTATTGCTTAAAAAACTGTAAATAATGTCTTCAAACTGCTGGAGATTAAATGAATCAGAAAGAGGCACTTGCACGTCACTCAATAGAACCAAAAATCCATGTGGAGTAAGTCTCGCTGTTGCTTTTATACCTTTGACAATAACTGGTAGTAGTTTCGAAAAAAATGAGAATCATTTTTCATTATTTATCTATCATTTTATATAATGGATTCTGTATTACATCCTAAGTTAACCTGGATTTAACATTGTGACCTTTAGAGACGTTTTTGAGGAATGTAAAAAATGGTGAAGTTTATTTTACTATTCGTTAGTTTCTATATAATAAGGTTCAACTGTTACCAAATGCACACATTAGTGTTTGAAACATTTGTTCTCTTACTCCCCTTGCAGATGTCGCCTTTGCTTGAAGGCTCTGCTCGTGAATGGCTATGGAACAACAGCCGGCCACAGCCGAAGACATGCTGGAGAATTACTCCCATAATATCACCAGCAGCCTTGAGCTCGTGGGCCTCTCTTGAAGCTTGCACTGTATGGTTTATGCTAAGCTTTACAATGCAAGGATGGCAATTGTGGAATGTGTATCTTCATCTCGGTTGAATATAAATTCATGTGTTTCTTTGCGGAATAATATCTATTGTTGATTGCAATTGAGAAGAATCCATGGTTTAAGCTAGTAACACTAATAAATTCTCATATGTTCTCTGTAGTTGAAGCAGCAAAGACGCCTTCGGCTTGCTCAACATAATTTACAAACTACAGCTTTAAAGATCGAAGAACGTTTCGCATGATGGCATTTGGAGTACTTCTTGTGATCATCTTAAGTATCTCTAAAGTAAACTTCATTGAGGATGCTTATGTTGTATTTGGGACGATCATCTCTATTCAGTTAACTTCAGCCGGGATGTTTAAGTTGTCTCTATTGAAAGTCGAAGCCTGGGCTTTCTGTTCTTCTGACGAGTTCTGTTTGATTAGAGGCCTATCCTCCGCGTTTCTGCGGACAGTTACTGCAAATTTGGATCAACAAATGTTTCAGGACATATGCACAACCATTAATGATGATATGAATGATGAAGAACTAGGAAGGATTCATTTATGCGGAATTAAATTAGGAGGAGAGAATCTCTTAAGTCCGAGACCGATGTTGTGCACTGTAGGCTGCAATCTTGCTGATCTCTTGGATGTTACTAAAAACATATATGAAATCAATAACATTGTTATCAGCCATGTGGATCAGAGTCACAACTAGAGACTTCTGCTTGCTGATTTCATCATCGTTCAAACTAATTGAAACTTGATTAGCATAAACATGTAGCTGATGAGACTTACCAAATTCTTCACTGGCCCTCAATTCTGATTCTTTTCGTGACACGGCGGTGTCAACAACACTAGTCCCGCCAGTGAGTTGAGGCTGCCGTGGTTCCCCAAGGGCCGTTGAGGGACCGTGGAGCATGAGAAAGACCGAAGACATGGGAGGTCTATCAATGGGGGCTTCTAGAGTGCATAACAGTCCTATTTGAATACATCTTAAAACTTCATTACTTGAAAAATTTTCACCCGTAGATGGGTCCATAATCTCTAATGCTTTTCCATTTCTCCAATGCTCCCATGTCTGCACGTGGAGAATTTATGTTAATTATTTATGTAGTCTACTAATAATAGAATCACGCGAATAAGTATATTCATTTAATGAGGATTAAAATGCATACTCACATAGCTTAAAATGTCTCCGGAAATTTCAGAATCATAGTAAAAGCCAACACTCCTTTTTCCAGTCACAATCTCTAAAACCAGAATCCCAAAGCTGTACACATCCAACTTCTGTGAAAAATGTCCATGCCTTGCGTATTCAGGTGCCATGTAACCACTAAAAAAAGCAATGAAATATAAATCGATACATGAGATCAGAAATTTATTATCAATATCTTGATAAATAACTTAGTCTGAAGAATTTTACTGACAATATTCCAACCACTTGACTTGTGATGCGTTGTGTTTCATCTTCTCCAAAAAGCCTAGCCAAACCAAAGTCTGAGATTTTCGGGCTCATGTCTGCATCTAACAATACATTGCTGGCCTTTAGGTCTCGATGTATAACTTTTAGGTGATTTTCTTCATGTAGGTATAGTAAACCTCGAGCAACTCCCCGAATAATCTTAAACCGTGTCTCCCAATTTAGTTGCTTGCATTTGACAGGATCTAATTGCAGGCATGTTGACAGTTAGTTAAATCAAATCATAAGAAATTGAGGAGTGTAGGTATAGATTTCTTACTTGCACTCCTCATTTAGGGAGAAATATCAAAGTAAAAGACTGAGATTTCTTGAAAATTAAAGGGAATACCGAACAGAAAGTTGTCCAAGCTTCCATTAGGCACATATTCATATACAAGTAACTTTTCATCTTCTTCCAGACAAACACCTAGCAGCCGAACAAGATTCTTATGTTGAAGTTTGGCGAGCAATATGAGTTCGTTTTTCATCTCTTGTATTCCTTGCCTTGAGCTTGCAGAAAGCCTCTTCACTGCTATATCTTCTCCATTAGCTAATGTTCCCTGCACAAGACAAGACAAAGATTCTAATAACCAAAATTTGCTAGAGCGATAACTAAATAAATTGACAAGTTAGTACGTATTTAATCCAAAATCAGAAAGGAACCATCATTAAGAAGAGGATGTACCTTATAAACAGTACCAAAACCGCCTTGGCCAAGCTTTTTAGAATTCGAAAAATTTTCTGTAGCAACTTTTAGCATCGACAAATCAAACAACAGCCACTCGGCATTTGGAATCTCTTCAAGTATAATCTTACCTGGAAAATATTACTGTTACACTTTCTATTTGAGTGGCTCAATTATTTCTACCTTTGTTTCCACTTTTCTGAATGAATTGGAAGAAATATGCACCAACAGCTTAATTTCATTAGAAAAACAGAAAAAATCAGACAGTGGGATACACGTATCTACTAATAAAAGCAGGCATGCTCTTAGAAAGTTAACCTAGATTAATGGATATTAGCTAGGTTTTGTATATTGAGGTTCTTTATTTGGCATATAAACAAACATATGATGTATGGCAAAATTATGTTTAGTTAATCACAGGAAGAATTCAATGTGCTCCAATAAAATCAGGAATCAGAAGCTAAGAATCAATTTGACCCAAAAGCTTAAATTGTTAGGCAAAAATCATACTTTCTATTTAAATCCATCACTTTTCTATTCACTTTTCAATGTGAGACTATATTCGCACATGAATACCCAACTATATACCCATGCATCATCCAAAGAATCCTGGGCCATCCACAAATCTCGGCCATCCGGGAGGATCTCATCGTAGGTACACCTACTTTGGTCTCAGCAACCGAAGTAACAACTAGCTAACCATCCACGAATCTCCACCGTTCGAAGTAAACTAGACTTTGATCAACTCCCAATACACTTGTCAGGCTACAGGTTGTGGGCTCTGATGTCATTGTTGGAGAGTTGCAACGGATTGTCACCGGAAATATAATAGGGTCTTAAATAGAGATTGACAATCAATCTGACCCAAAAACTTAAGCTGATAGGTAAAGACCCTATTTTTTTTTATTGAAGTTCATCACTTTTCTATTTACTTTTCAGTATGTGACTGCTATATTTACACATGAATTCCAAACACTAGCATGTCTCTACAAACTTGCGAGAAAGGGTTAATTTTGAGCACTGAAATGTCTTAGCACTTACCTTGAATGTTAACAGCGGATCTCCGACGGAAAAAAATGCCCACAATTATGAGAAAAATCACCATGCCAGTCGCCACCGGGATCGTAGCTAGGAGGACCTTTCTTGTTGTGACGTGCTTATTTCCTGCATCAGCAAATTGTTAGCAGGGTACAGACCACATAGCCATAACTAAGTCAATTTGCGCTTGCCCACCAAAATGCACGATCTTTTTATTTTAATTATCTACATGTTTGATAGTTCAAATATGCGTGTGATCTGTGTACCACTATCTATGCAGACTAGAATTTAGAAATATACTGCTATTTGATTTCGATATGCATGTGTATATCTATTTCCAAGCCAAGCAAATAGAAAACAGGTAAATAGATCAGGTCACATATGTTTGACGTTTCTTTGAAATTTTGTACGGTTATTGGTAAATCGGCAGTTGTTTCCAAAGAAAAAGAATGAGAAATTGGATATTGAAATGTGTTGTGGGTGAATTGGAATTTATTTCAGAGAGATTGGGGAGCCTAGACATTTTGGCAAATACAAAGAGGTTTCACGCGAATTGAAAATGGAGGGACAATGTACGATACCTTTGCCATTGGGTGTGAATGAAGTCGAGAGATCGAGAGAAATGGTGGGTTCCCCTGCAAAGAATTGATAAATCTCATACCTAAAGTTGCAGCTCTGACCAAGGACCCTCCCCGAAATCTTCATCTCATTTCCCCTGTAACCTCTCCTCACCTGCAGTAAACACCGGGCGCAGCCATCCACCGAGAGATCCCTCGTGCACTGCGCCAACCCATACATCTTTCCAGTTTTGCTCGCTTCATCGTACTTAATCACCGCTGTGCCCGTAGCAAACTCCAGCGAAGAGTTATACGCTGCTTGATGCATCACTTTGTCCAGCAACTCCGTCTGTGATTCCACGTACGCTTCTGGGTCCGTGGCATTGACGTTAAGGATGAGTACCTGGTAGTGATCCTCGTACACGATTGAGAAGAAACTGAGGTCGGCGTAGCGGAGCTCGCAGTTGTCGTACCATACAGTGGCTTGTTTGGAATTGGGGCAGAGGGAGAGGATGTCCTGTGCTGCGTTCTGGATGCAGGTCTTGCAGTCCGTGGGGCCCGCGTCGCCGCGGCAGAGGAAGAGGCCGTAGGCGCGGTCCGGGATGGAGCCTTTGGCGTCGGTGGCGAAGGTGGAGTTGGAGGAGGAGAGGGAGGAGAGGAGGAGGTTGAGGTTGGAGGCGAAGGCGCTGTTGGCGGTGTAGTTACCGGCGCCGTCGACGCAAGTGTAGGCCAGGGGGTCAGCTGTAGTAGTTGAAGCTGGAAGGATGACGAGAAAGAGAAGAGTGAGAGGGATTGATCTCATTGTTGGAGAGCTTTGGGAGCCAATTACTGCTATCTTTGATTCCTTCATCCAGCAGATCATGGGGAGGATGAAGATGTCTGATTCAGTTCCGTTTTTTCTTTCTCAGTTTGCACACTCGGTTGGGTGCATTATTGGTATGAACACAGCCCACCATAGTCACAGTCACAGTCACATATGTAAAGTTCCTTGTCATTGTTAAGAGTCTCCGAGTGACTAAAGTAGTGATATATTGGCCAGTGGTCCAGACAAAAGGTGTGAATGCATATTTATCACAAACTTTACTATTGTCTCTCTTATTTTTTCTCTCTAATGACCTGGATTGAAGTCTCCATAGACTTGAGGTTTGATGGATTCAGCTAACATAAATCACTTAAGAGGACCACTTACAGTTTGATTTGGGGGTTAGAGACTGATTTCATCTTAATTAATTGTTTTGAAAATGACTTGTCACCATCCAACTCGTTCTCTTATGGGAAATGCAAGATTAGAATTATGGGGGAAAAATACACTTTGTTGTTTAATAAGGGGACGACGAGAATCTAAATTAATTTATCTTTGTAATACATCATGCATTTTTGTAATAGTTTTCTTTCGTGATATTTGGTATAAGAAAGACACGTTTTTATGCTTGATATATGTTGTAACTTTTTGGTGTTTTTGATGCTATTATGGTATATAATACAGATAGTTTTCTACATATAACATGCATGTGCAATACAAAACTTAAATTGTATGTACAGAGAGCATATGTATTTATTTTGCAAATTTATTCTAGAAAGTAATCATGACTTTTAAATTTATATGGGGCAAATGCAAAATTAATACTTTTGAAAAAATGAAACAAAAAAATAATGTTGGAATTTGGAATTATAATATTTGCAATAGTAAATTATAAACAGGTGATTTTTAATATAGTAATATGCAAAATATTTTTTTAGAAAAAATAGTGAACTCATAAGGTTTCTCGCTTCTTTAAAAAGTTTTTAATGAAAACAATCCTGGAAAAATGTCAGGATGAGAACAAGAAATCTCCCAAATAAAATGCACATGCAGACGCATAAAGAGAGAAAGTTCAACAACACATGCAAAAGAAAATAATGACAACAAAGTGGTCAAAAGCAATCCGGAGCAAGAAGGGTCCAACCAACATTGTAGGCACTGATATCACCTGTTAGGGAGTTACAATGGATCGTCACGGAAAATATAATGAGGTCTTAAATAGAGAGTGAGAACAATCTGACTCAAAAGTTTAAGCTGATAGGTAAATGCCCTAATTTTTATTCAAGTTCATTGCTTTTCTGTTCACTTTCCAATACATGACTAGTGTATTTACACATTTTTTCCAACACTAGGATGTCCCTACAAACTTGTGAAAGGTTAATTTTGAACACTGAAATGTCTTAGCACTTACCTTGAATATTAACAGCGGATCTCCTCCGAAAAAATGGCCATAAGTATGAGAATAATCGCCATGCCAGTTGCTACAGCGATCACAGCTAGGAGGATCCTGCTTGTTGTGATGTGCTTATTTCCTGCATCAGTAAATTTCTAGCGGGGCACAAACCACAGAGCCATAACTAAGTCAATTTGCGCTTGCCCACCAAGATGCACGATCTTTTTATTTTAATTATCTACATGTTTGATAGTTCAAATATGCGTGTGATCTGTGTACCGCTATTAATATGCAGACTAGAATTCAGAAAATACTGCTATTTGATTTCAATATGCATGTGCATATCTATGTCCATGCCCAACAAATAGAGAACATGAAAATAGGTCAGGTCACATATGTTTGACGTTTCTTTGAAATTTTGTACGTTAATTGGTAAAGCGGCAGTTGTTTCGAAGAAAAAGAATGAGAAATTGGATAATGAAATGTGTTGTGGGTGAATTGGAATTTATTTTAGAGAGATTGGAGCCTAGACAATTTGGCAAATACAAAGAGGTTTTATGTGAATTGAAACTTTCTTGTCTACTTGAAAATGGAGGGACAATGTACGATACCTTTGCCATTGGGTGTGAATGAAGTCGAGAGATCGAGAGAAATGGTGGGTGCCCCTGCAAAGAACGGATCAGGCTCATACCTGAAGTTACAGCTTTGACCAAGAACCCTTCCTGCAATCTTCATCACAAGGCTCCTGTAATATCTCCTCACCTGCAGAAAACACCGGGAGCAGCCATCCACCGAGAGATCCCTCGTGCACTGCGCCAACGCTTGCATCTTTCCCGATTTGCTCGCTTCACCTTACTCAATCACCGCTGTGCCTGTAGCAAACTTTAGCGAACAGTTTTACGCTGCTTGATACTGTTAGTATTTTGAGTGCCTCACACGCATTAGAAAAAAATCAAGGAACAGGTAGAGGTGTTACAACCTTCAGAGATCATGCACGGACATGTATAGGTTTTGTACATGTTATTAGTCGACTAATAGATTTTATTAGTCATCTAGGTTTTAGGCTAGTCGACTAATACTTGGGTGTAGTCGACTAGGACTTACAACAAAGAGTTGGGGTTTCGGATTTTGTCAGGGTGGTCGACACATTATTTGGTATAGTCGACTAATGCTTGGTATTAGTCAACTAATACTTGGTCGTGGTCGACTAATATCCGGTTCTGACAGTTTTCCTATGCGGCACTGTTTCCAGTTTGGATTGGATTCAGGTTTTCTTCTTTTTCTTAGGTTGTGCTGATTGGATTATTGAAGTTTGGGTTGAACTAGAATCATCCTAGGGCCTATATAAACTCCTTGGGAGTGGTCTTTTGAAGGCAAGTCAATACGTGTCAAGAATCAAAGAGATTTCTACCATTGAGAGTTATAAGAGAGAAATATATTCTTGTAACTCTTATATTTTTCTTCCCTATTTTAATAAAGATTTCTCTCCTCCTCTCCGTGGTTGTAGGCATTGCCGAACCACGTTAAATCTAATATTCTTTGGTTATGTATTGATTTAGTCTCAATTGTTTACTAGTGGTAGATCTTCTACGCTTTCACTTTCGCTGCCGAGTCTTCAACTCGGTGTTTCTCTATTGTTGTATCAGTGTTAATAAACAACAAATGATATCAGAGCAATGTCTAGTAAGGCGACCACGACAATCAAATTCGAGGTGGAGAAATTCAACGGGAAGCCCAACTCATGTTGTGGAAGACGCGAGTAACATTATTGCTCGTGAAAGAGGGCACACACGAGACCCTACTTGGTATTGAAAAGAAGTCTTCAACTCATGTTGTGGAAGATGCGAGTAACATTGTTGCTCGTGAAAGAGGGTACACACGAGACCCTACTTGGTATTGAAAAGAAGCCACTGAAGATGGAGGATGATGAGTGAAATGACATCGACTTTCGTACAAAGGCGACGATTATACTATGTCTATCAGACGAGGTCCTCTACAACATCATGAACGAGGAGATTGTTGGTCTTTGGTGTACGCTAGAGAGCATTTACATGACGAAGAGTTTGTCGAATAAACTTTTCATGAAGAAGCAATTATATAGTCTTTGGATGAAGAAATATACACATATTCTACAATATCTTAATATTTTTAATAGAATTTTAATTGACTTATTGGCTCTGGAGGTTAAGTTAGAAGAAGACAAAACTATTTTGTTATTCTCTTCTCTTTCATCAACTTATGACCACTTAGCAACCACTATCATGTATGATAAGGAGATCTTAGAGTTAGAAGATGTCAGGAAGATACTCCAGAGCAATAAGCTGATGAAGAAGATAGATTTTATAGATGAGGCCTCAGGACTGGTTGTCAAGGGCCAGAGGGAGAGATTACAGAGTAGGGACTCAAAAGGGATTCAGAGGTTTCAAGCAGTTTTGCAAGAAGTCAGGGCACATCAAAAAAAATTGTATGAAATACAAGGAGATACTGAAGAAGAGAGCGGCAAGGATTCTGATAGGGCTAGTATCAGTGGAAAGTCAGATCAAGCCAGTGTTGTTAAAGAAGCAGATGAGAATCTATGTGATGTTTTTACGGTTGAGTCAGGAAAGGAAAAATACTTAGATACTTGGTTACTTGTTTCGGGGTGCACACACAATATGTGCCCAAAGAGAGAGTGGTTCAGTACTTACGAGTCTTATGATGGAGGCTTATTCTTGATGGGTATAACACCGTGTACAAGACGGCTGACATTGGCAACATCCGTATGAGGATGTTTGATGGACAGGTTTGAACCCACACGAACATACGTCACGTTCCAGACTTAGGAAGAGTTTTCTATCATTGGGAGCTTTAGAAGTTCAAGGGTGCAAGTTTTCAGGTGCAGATGGAGGTATAAAAATTATCAAGGGCTCTGTGATGATTCTCAAAGGAGAACAGACTTCAAACTTGTACAAAATGATAGGAAGCATTATTATTAGTGATGCTTCAACAACGACAGAGAAGGAGGATGCTGCAAGACTTTGGCATATGCGTTTTGGACACATGAGCGAGTGAGATCTTCAACTCCTACACAAAAAGAATGCTCTACCAGATGTCAAATATTGTAAACTTAATCTTTGTAAATTTTACATCATGGGTAGACAATGTAGAGTAGCTTTCTCTACACTATAGCACAAGATAAAGAGCTTGCTAGATCTCATACACACGGATGTGTGGAGACCTTTACCAGTAACATCCATCGGGAGTGCTAGATACTATGTTATGTTCATAAATGATTTTTCCAGGAGAGTTTGAGTATACTTTTTGAAAAAGAAATCAGAAGTATTTCAGAAGTTTAAGGAGTGAAAAATTATGGTGGAAAATCAGAAAGGGCGAAGGGTGAAAGTCTTGAGATTCGATAATGGAGACAAATATACCTCCATGAAATTCAAAGCTTACTTAGCTAGAAAGGGCATCAAACACTCTAAGTATTCTAGAAAAATTAGAACAAAATAGAGTAGCTAGCACATGAATCAGACACTTATAGAGTGTGCCTGCAGTTTCAGGTTACAGGCAGACATGTCAGAAGAATTTTAGGCAGAAGTGGTGAATCTTGCGAGTAATCTGCTAAATAGGTTACTATCAATAGCCGTTGGTCTTCAGATCCTAGAAAAGATATGATGAGGAGAGTCTGTGGATTATTCAACCTGACGGATTTTCAGTTGTCCAACGTATAATTTGGTTGATAATTAGAAAAGAAACAAACTGAAATTCAAGTCTAAAAAGTGTATCTTCATCGGGTTCACCAAAGGAGTCAAGAATTTCAGATTTTGGGATCCCGAGACAAGGAGCGTCTTTACCAAAATAGATGTGGTCTTTGACGAAGATTCAATATTGCAAGAAAAGTCAGAGACAGAGGATAAAGCGCAAGGTAGAGCTCCAGACAGTTCGGTGAACACTCAGAAAAAGGGAATTGAGTTCTCAGATACCCTAAAAGGCCTGACGGGTCAGAAG
The DNA here is from genome assembly GCA_038442645.1 of Agave tequilana. Lineage (NCBI taxonomy): Eukaryota > Viridiplantae > Streptophyta > Magnoliopsida > Asparagales > Asparagaceae > Agave > Agave tequilana. Next base: position 48,738 of record JAVJIF010009717.1, read on the forward strand.
AGGACTCCTCAGATTCAGATGAAGATGAATAGAAGGCTAGTCAAGAGTAACTTAGATCATTGAGGCAGTCAGTCAGAGCTATGGTGCCTCCAAGAAGGTATGGCTGGGAAGATAAGCATGTCTCCATCACATTAGTAACAGAAACTGGGGATCCCAGTAGTTATAGGAAAGCATTCGAGGCAGATGACCACAGCAAGTGAATTATAGTCATGGAGCAGGAGATAGAGTTTTTGAATAGAAATTAAACATGAAAATTAGTAGATCTTCTAAAAGACTCCAAGACAATAGGTTGCAGATGAGTATTTCGCAAGAAGGACAATGAGCAGTATAAGGCAATGTTAGGTTCTAAGAGATATGCCCAGAAGGAGGGAATTGATTCAATGAGATCTTCTCTTTTGTAGTCAAGCATTCGTCTATTCGAATGTTATTGACGATAGCAGCTCAGTTTAATCTAGATTTCGAGCTGATGGATGTCAAACATCATTTCTGCACGGTGAGGTAGAGGAGGAGATATACATGAAGCAACCTAAAGGTTATGTTCAGGAAGGCCATGAAAATAAGGTGTGTCTTCTAACTAAGTGCCTTTGTGGACTTAAGCAGTCTCCAGACAGTGGTATAAGCAGTTCGACTCTTTTATGATCAAGCCTAGATACAACTGATGTGAGTATGATAGTTGTGTCTATTTCAAGTAGAATAATGATCCAACATATTTTCTGTTATATGTGAATGACAAGATGATTGCTACAAGAAATAAGGCATATATTCAAAGCTTAAAGCTCAGCTAAAGAAGAAATTTGACATGAAGTATTTAGGAGAAGTGAAGAAGATTTTAGGTATGTAGATCACTCGAGACAGAGTCTCAGGTAGACTTTGAATATCTCAGGAGAATTATATTCTCAAAGTGTTGAAAAATGCAACATGACAGCACTTCAAATTTCCTCCAAGTATTGTCCACAATCACCAGAAGAGGAGGAGATGTCTCCAGTACCACGTGCTAGTGCGGTGAGATCACTCATGAATGTTATGCTCTGCACTAGGTCTGACTTAGCCTATGCAGTTAGTATAATAAGTCAGTTCATGTCAAATTCAGAAAAGCAATATTGGAAAACAGTGAAATGGATACTACGATATCTGTGAGAGACTGTGAAACTAGGCTTGTTTTTTTAGATATTGAAAATGGGGAAGCTTAGAGAATTACAAGACTATGTTGATATATATTTATGTCGAGAATCTTGATCAGTGAAGATTTATGACAGGTTATGTGTTCATGGTAGCTGAGCGTGCCATTAGTTAGAAGGCAGCGTTGCAAGATACAATTACCATTTCAACGACAGAGGCAGAGCACATGACTGCAGTTGAGACATCAAAGGAAGCTTTGTGGTTGAGAGGATGATCGAGACTTTTAGTATACTGCAGGATTAAGTTTGGGTTCATTACGACAGTCAAAGTGCTATTCATCTTGCGAAAGATCACATGTATCACAAGAGGATGAAGCACACTGATGTGAGGTATCATAAGATACGTCAGTGGGTTGTAGATGACAAGTTGATCGACTTTGTGAAGATCAGCACGAAAAAAAATCCAGCAGACATAATGATGAAAACCATCCTGGTGGAGAACTTCAGAGCATCTTTGAACTTCATTAAGATTCTCCAAAGGTAAAATGGAGAACGGGTTCTTGAGAGGGAGCAATGTGAAGTCATAAAAGGGGAGAGAAAGTACGATGAATGAAGCAGAGGCTAATTTTTACGAAGAGACTTAATGAACAACGAGCTAAGACGGAGATTGTTAGTATTTTGAATGCCTCATATTCATTGGAGAAGAATCAAGGATCAGGTGGAGGTGTTACAAGCGTTAGAGATCATGCACATACATATACATGTTTTGTCCATGTTATTAGTCAGCTAATAGGTTTTATTAGTCGACTAGTTTCTAGGCTAGTCGACTGATACTTGGGTGTAGTCGACTAGGCATTGCAACAGAGAGTTGGCGTTTTAGATTTTGTCAGAGTAATCGACTAATTATTTGGTATAGTCGATTAATGTTTGATATTAGTCGCCTATTACTTGGCCCTAATCGACTAATATCGAGTTCTAACAGTTTTCTTATACGGTCCTATTTCTACTTTAGATTGGATTCAGGTTTTCTTATTTCTCTGAGGCAGTGCTGATTGGATTGTTGAAGTTTGGATAGGACTAAGATCATTCTAGGGCTTTTTAAAGGCAAGTCAATACGTGTCAAGAATTAAAGAGATTTCCACCATTGAGAGTTATAAGCGAGATATTCTTATAGCTCTTGTATTTTTCTTCTCTATTTTAATAAAGATTTCTCCCCTCCTTCCCATGAATGTAGGCATTTTTGTCGAAACACGTTAAATCTGGTGTACTTTAGTTGTGTGGTGATTTAATTAGTCTCAAGTGCTTACTAGTGATAGATCTTCTATGCTTCTCCTACCGAGTCTTCAACTCGGTGTTTCTCTGTTGTTGTATTGGCACTGATAAACAACATATGCATCATTTTGTCCAGCAACTCTGTCTTGATTCCACGCACACTTCTGTGTCCGTGGCATTGACATCACTGATGAGTATCTGGTAGTGAGCCTCGTACATGATTGAGAAGAAACTTAGGTCCGCGTAGCGGAGCTCGCATTTGTCGTACCATACAATGGCTTGTTTGGAATTGTGGCAGACAGAGAGGTGTTAGGATTATGACGTGAATACGTCATGAAGATAGTCAGTTAATGTCGGAACTGGCAATTTTCTTTTCTGGATCCATTTTGAGTCCGAGTTGGATACAAGTTTTCTTTATTTTGATTGAAGGAGTTTGTTGAGAACTAGGAGAGTTTCATGATCTATAAATACCCCCTTAGGGGTGGCCTTCAATGTATTCCAATAGAATCCTATGAATTTTTAATTCTTAAGGGTGTAATTCATCTAGATGAGAAATTCGTGAGAGAAGCTTAGCCATAATGGTTCACTGTTCTTGGCGGTCATCAAGGGCTTGTAACTTCTCAACGTGAAGTGTAAGTAATTTTTATTGTACTACTCAAAGTTTTAATAAAGTTTCTCCCCTTCTCCTGTGGATGTACACACGATCTGTTTGATCGGTGGAGCCGCGTTATATTGTTTGTTGGCTTTCATCTACTTTCGAATATCTTCTTCTTCTCTTCTTCACGTTGTCTTAGTAGATCTTGTGGTTCGTATCCGCTGTGCCACCCCAGTTAATCCAGTCGTGGGGGTGTCCTCCTTATAAATCACAATAATTGGTATCAGAGTATACAGATTGTTTTCCAATAATTGGTCTCAAAGTAAGGTCAATGTGAAGATGTCTGCGATCAAGTTCGATATTCAGAAGTTTGATGGCGTTATCAATTTCAGCAGGTGGCAGATTAGAATGAACACCATCCTTACCCAGAGCGAGTTGAAGAAAGAACTACTTGGGAGGGAGAAAAAGTCTCAAGACATGAGGAAGAAACTTGGTAGGAGTTGGATGAGAAAGCCTTGACAGCTATTCAGCTTTGCTTAACGGACGAAGTGTTGGATGAGTTTTCTATGAAGAAAACATCATCCTCGTTGTAAAAGCAACTTCAGGACCACTATCTGAAGAAGTCATTGGCGAATGGGTTTATTCTGAAGTAGCGTCTCTGTCTTCTCCGCATGCATGAAGGTACACCTATCAAGTCTCACATTGCCGAATTTTCCTCTATTATCAATGATCTAGATAAGATAGAAGTTAAGATAGAAAATGAGGATCAAGCACTTCTATTACTGTGTTCTTTGCCTTCTTCAATAAGAGCTTTAGGGAAGCTATCATTTATGGAGGCAAGCAACTGTCAACTTCAAGGTCAATGAGGTCAAGGAGCATCTGCTCAATAAGAATAAAATTGACACCAGTTGGCGGGTGAGTCTCATCATGATGATTCTGGGCAAGTTCATTACTCAAGAGAAAAGAGTAATAATGAAAGTTTCACGGGTAACTCAAAACATAAGAATTTGATGTGCAATTATTGTCACAAGAAAAGACACATTAGATCTGAGTGTTGGCTTCGAAAGAAGAAACAACTAGATGCTAATATTACTGAACTGGTTGAAGGAGATAAAGAACAATGCGGCATTCTATCTGTTACAGACAGACCAGTTGGTAACAAAGATAGATGAGTCATATATTCTAATTGTTCACAACATATCAGTTCCAATAGGAAGATGTTCTCTTCATACACTTTAGTTCAAGGGGAGAAGCCTTCATGGGGAGTTCTGCTACATGCAAGGTGATTGGCAAAGAAACAATTCAGTTTTGATCTCATGATGGATGCATCATTACTCTTCAAGGCGTTCATCATGTTCCCGAATCAAGGTACAATCTCATCTCTCTTAGAGCCCTACATAGAGAAATGTTCTGTTTCAATTCGAAAGGTGATCTTATGGAATTTTTCAAAGAGGCCCATGTGATGTTTCAAGCCGAACGTGTCGGCAATGTGTATATGTTGCGGAATTCGGAGGTTACAGTTGGTGGATTGCAGCTATCCTCGACTTCAAAAGCGGTGGTTGTGGAACAATCGGAGACTACGATGGATTCCAGCTCGGATGTTCAATTGTACCCCGAAGGGAGATTGAGATTAGGCGCGTAACAAGATAATTCAGATCGTTACTCCTATGGTGGAGCAAATTTTCATAGACCTTATGTAGATCAAGGAAATCATTGGGTAATAAAGTTCAGATTGAGCCTGAACTTATTCGACTTAGTCAAGATATGAACTCCATGAGGGAGTTATGAAGAAGAGGGTGTAAGATGAAGATGAAGTCAAGTTTGTTCAATTGTGCATAGTTGCATGGAACATGGTAGTTATTCTCGGATTTAGAAGTATTCAAGTCAAGGGGGAGATTGTTAGGATTATGATGTGAATACGTCATGAAGATATTCAATTAGTATTGGATCTGACAGTTTCCTTTTCTGGATCCGTTTTGAGTCCGAGTTGGATTCAAGTTTCCTTTATTCTGATTGAAGGAGTTTGTTTAGAACTAGGAGAGTTTTATGGTTTATAAATAACCCCTTAGGGGTGTTTTTCAATGTATTCCAAGAGAATCTTATGAATTTGTAATTTCTAAAGGTATAATTCATTTAGGTGAAAATTCGTGAGAGAAGCTTAGGCACAAGGATTCGCTGTTCTTGGCGGTCATCAAGGGCTTGTAACTTCTCAGCATAAGGTGTAAGTAATTCTTATTATACTCTCCCAAAGTTTTAATGAAGTTTCTCATCCCTTCTCCTGTGGATGTACACACGATGTGTTTGATAGGTGGAACCACGTTATATTGTTTGTTGGCTTTCTATCTACTTTGAAATATCTTCTTTTTCTCTTCTTCACGTTGCCTTAGTAGATCTTGTGGTTCGTATCTGTTACGCCGCCCCAGTCGATCCGGACATGGGGACGTCCTCCCTTGAAATCACAACAATTGGTATCAGAGCATACAGATTGTTTCCCAACAAGAAGATGGCCTGTGTTGTGTTTTGGATGTAGGTCTTGCAGTTCGTGGGGCCCGCGTCGCCGCGACAGAGGAAGAGGCTGTAGGCACGATACGGGATGGAGCCTTTGGCATCGGTGGCGAAGGTGGAGTTGGAGGAGGAGGTTGAGGTTGTAGGCGAAGCCGTTGTTGTCGGTGCAGTTACCGGTGCCATCGTCGCAAATGACGGCCAGGGTGTTGGCTGTAGTAGTGGAAGCTGGAAGGATGAAGAGAAAGAGATGAGTGAGAGGGATTGATCTCATTGTTGGAGAGCTATGGGAGCCAATTATTGCTACATTTGATTCCTTCATATCGCAGCAGATCATGAAGATGTCTGATTCAGTCAGTTATTCTTTCTCAGTTTGCACTCTCGGTTGGGTGCATTATTGGTATGAATACAGCTCACCATAGTCACAGTCACATATATGAAAGTTCCTTGTCATTGTTAAGAGTCTCCGAGTGACTGAATAGTGATATAATAGGCCAGCGGTCCTGACAAAAGTTGTATTTGCATGTTTATCACAAACTGTACTATTGTCTCTCTTATTATTTTTTTTTCCTCTCTAATGACCTGGACTGAAATCTCCATAGACTTGTGGCAGGTTTGATGGATTCAGCTAACATACACCACTTAAGAGGACCCCTTACAGTTTGATTTGGGGGTTAGAGACTGATTTCAACTTAATTAATTGTTTTGAAAATGAGTTGTCACCATCCGACTGGTTCTCTTGTATGTGTGTGCGCGCGAGCTACTTACACCCCATCGACGCTGTCGTGAACCACGATCACGCCGTGACTTTGTTCGCTTGGACCCATGTCCTTCTGAGCTCATTTGGTGATGAAGACTGCTGGAATATTAGCTCATCTCCTATACGGAAACATTGGAATGGTATTAAACATATATTTCGTTATCTTTGAGAAACAACTAATTTTGGTTTGTTTTATTCCAGAGGATCAAAATAAGAAATAACTGGTTATGCAGATGCAGGTTACTTATCAGATCCACATAAAGTCAGGTCTCAAACATGATATGTGTTCACATGTGGAGGTACAATGATCTCTTGGCGTTCACAAAAACAGACACTTATTGCCACTTTTTCTAATCATGCTGAAGTCATAGCACTTCATGAAGCAAGTCGAGAATGTGTATGGCTAAGATCTATAACTCAACACATCCAAGTAACTTGTGGATTACCAGTCAACAGAGATCCAATAATACTGTTTGAAGACAATGCTGCATGCGTCGCTCAAATGAAGGAAGGATTCATCAAAAGCGACGGTACCAAGCATATACCCCCAAAGTTCTTCTCATTCAGCCAAAAGCTTGAAAAGGATAAGAAAATTAATATTCAGTATATCCGATCAAGTGATAATGTGGCAGATCTCTTTACAAAGGCACTTCCCACTACAACTCTCAAAAAGCTTATTCATGATATTGGGATGCGTCATATGCGAGACTTATGAAGAAGAACTACTCATGTCAACTTGAGGGGGAGCTTACGTGGCTGCACTCTTTTTCCCTTATTATGATTTTGTCCCACAGGGTTTTCCTGGTAAGGTTTTTAACGAGGCAGCATAGAACACGTATACAGAGATGAAGTACTCTTTTTCCCTTCGCTATGATTTTGTCCCACTGGGTTTTTCTAGTAAGGTTTTTAATGAGACATCATGTACGGTTGACATCCAAGGGGGAGTGTTATGAAACGATGGCTGCCTACCTTTACTATGCATCATTAATGATTTTACTATACGTTGATGCAAGCGATGACGTAAGAATGCATAGTGACTGCATAGTACCTCAAAGTTTTTCTATAAATAGGCCCTTCCTTATTTATTTCAATGTACACTTCAAAAATCAATAAGAATTCCTACTTCTATTCTGTCTCTAGAATTCTCTATTTTGATGTTATATTTCTCGGAGTTTTACAACAACATTCATATAGCACCACTATGTATTCAAGAAGTTCCAGCGGAAGACCTCCAATGTCATCAGCAGCCTCAGGCTCCATGGTTCCTCAGTGACCCTGCAACCTCCTCTGCGACCTAGGTTCTTCCATGGGATCGTTAACTCTAATATGTTACCAATTCCGCTGAATTACGTTTCAATTACAGAACTGCAACCAAGATAGCTATTACTTGAGAAGAAGTTTATTCACCTCAAGACTTATATGTATTTAACACATTGTCTCTACAAAGATATACATAATCATCATCAATGTCATTGTATTCTCATCATCAATGAATGCATTCCTTCTAACAATGGGATCAGCCTTACAATGCAAAGCGCAGTTGATTAGGCTCCATGAAAGGAATGTTGCTATGTGTATTGTTTATTTGTTGTTGAGGTCTAGCTGTAAAAAACAAATCCTACCTTTTAATCAAAATGATCTTGAAAGGATAAACAGATCGTTTGCAAGAGTTCAATTAATTGCATGGATAGAGAATAAATTAAACGAAAAGATTGTTTTGATCCTTTAGATTGTTGGTAAATATCAACATTATTTTCTAAACATGCAAAAATAAAATTTTGGGCAAAGACATATGAATTAAATTTCTAGCGTATTACTATCAAAATAAAAGCAAGAAAATAATAAATCTATAGTTGGAAAAATTGTGTTCTATTTTCTTTTTGATTAAAACATGAAATTCAGAATTTAAAATTGCACAAAACAAATAAAGTTATAGCAAAACTAGCATGCATTATTAGAAATTAAAGCACAAAAATAATAGGCTAGCCTAGGGATGCAATCGCGATGTCACTGCCCTAAAAGATCAAAAGCTCGCCTCAGTCGTTCGGGTATTTAACTAGCAGTCATCCCCTAGTATTAAAAGAACCCCGGAATCACCAGCACCTGGCGTGGGACAGTAGAACAGGTCTCTTCTCAGATAAGAAATGATTGCTTAGAAAATAAAGATAAAGAACAAAATTTTCTTTAACACTGAAACCATTCTCACGATCGGGTCTGTTTGGTTGTCGTAACTGGCCGTAATTCGTAGTTGTAATTGGTAAAGTCTTTTACAATTGTAAATGAGTTACATGTATGTAAATTTTACGGTGTTTGGTTGGTAATATAAAAATGTAAAGTGGGAAAGTGTATTATACTTTACGGTGTTTGGTTATCGTAATGTATAAGTCGTAAGTAAAAAAATTGACCACAAAATTAACTATTTGGTGATTTTAAAAGTTTTAATACTGCAAATAAATATTAAAAAGTTAAATATTAAAATTTTTTAATATTAATATAAAAAAATATTACAAATTTGTATGACCACAAAATTAACTGTAACTGGACTGTAAGTGAGTGGTAACTGGGTTGCAAGTGAGTGTTAGTTGAGTTACGTAAGTCTTTTACGAATTACGGTCCAAACAAACGCCGTAATTGTAACTGGGTAGTAAGTCATTTACGAATTACGGAGTTTTACGCGAAACAAACGGCTAGGCTTCAGGTTTTCAAAGAAAAAGAGAAGAATGAATTTTGTGTGTTTTAAAACTGAACGGGGAGGCTCTATTTATAACCTTAGAGCTCCCAGTTGTTGTAACAACTCCATCGAAAAATTCGCGCAGTTGAGAGATATGCTCAACTGAGTTGGATTTCGAGACTTGCTCTTTATTTGACTTGATCAAAATAACTGAAATGAAAGTTTTTTTTACTTTATTTTAATTCAAAAATCTAACATCCTCTCCCCCTTCTAGTTCCCCTCTCCCCCTCTCCCCCCTCTCCCTCTCCCTCTCATCGACGTCTCTCCCTCTCATCGACGCCGCCACGGTCGATCGGTTTCCTACCGCTCGATAGTGGTGTACTAGTTGTTGTTAGAGATATTAATGACAACATGTGATTCATGTGAAATATCTGATCCATGTGAAAGAAACCACTCATGAAATCAATCAGATTCTAAAATCTCTTCGTGATTATACGAACACATGAGACTCATGACCAGATCCTAAAATCTCTCCATGGTTATAGGAACACATGGAACTCATGAAACTCATGCATCATGTGTTTCTCATTCTCTCTCTCAGTCAATATTTTTCTATTGTTTCTCCTAAATAAGTATAAATATGTGATCAATATGTGTATATACATACAATCAAGAACCATAACTAATGGCATCTTATCTTTGCACAAATAAGTGTTCTTCTTGTTCTTTATCTGTTGTTACCTTACCTAGGATTATACCCACAGAAAAGAATAAATCTCTCCACAGGATTAATATAACTTGAAAATGATATAACTCATTCTCTTAGTACAGGGAATTGATTTTATGATTTCAAAATCTTGTCTTTAATATGTAATTGAATTCAGTTGCGCCCGCGCGCGCTCACGTTGGTTTAAACAACCTTTGACGACCAGTATCGTACATCACATTCAACAGCATCAAGGGATGCTGATGAATCATATTTCCCCACGGCAAACCTACAATCACCCCCTAACTTTCTATTACCCAGGCTACTGCTGTAGAAGACCCAGTCCAATTTGGGACATTGAAAGCAAGGCCCACATTCATGCAGTTATGATCAAAGACTCTTAATAACCACATGACAGGTTGTACACACATGCCACAAGAGGAAAACTTGTGTATATGGTATAAATATGTTGTGCACACATACTCTAACAAGTTGTATATATGCTTGGAGAAATGAAGATCAGTTGTTTTTTTTTTTTTATTTATAAATTTTCCGAGAGAAGGAAAATTGAAGACTAGTATGACATAGTTGGATGTGTAGTTTTCAAGCTATCTATGTTGTATAAATATATATGCACTGAACATGTATGAGGTACATATGACCATTGCAAAAATACATCTGTGTAAACAATATGTATCCATTAGACAAATAGTAAGACATAACATCTCTTATTTTCTTTGATGTGCCAAAGCAAATGATCTGCCACCACTTCCTCATCTGGTGATCTGGGTCTGTTGTCGACTCATCTGAATCTCATTCTGGATGGTTGCTTTTGATATTTTCATTGTCTTCATATCATTTAATGGGTGTCTGGAGGATTGATGGAATCCTTCTACTTCATCTGAACCTCCGAAAAGCCAGTGACTGTTCAAATCAGGCTGTATTGGGATGGCCAGCACTCATTGATAGTTGAGATGGCAATGCCTGTGTCCTGCTGCTGTCAAATGTTCTTATTAATTTGCTGTCCACACTTTCCTTGCCTCTTTGTTTTGCGTCTAGTGTGTTTGATATGATCCTCGGTCCACTCTGTTGGGAGCTGCCAACGCTACCTACATCCAATGTGGTGAAATATATTATTGGCAGTAATGGGAATTTCAAGAAGTATTTGCAATTAGTGTGTTGTAAAATTACTCATGAAGTTGAGGAAGATTTAAGATTCAGATAATCGGGTTAGTCGCCAATTGGTATAGGTTTGATAAAGATCCTCCTGCAACCTAGGTTTTAATTTTGAGCTTTGCAAGGAATATGGGCAACTCCTATAGGGTTACATAAGTTATCATACCAGTTATCCTTCATAATTATTCCAGAGTCAATGTCTTTCTAGGTTATAGTTCAGTAATTAAGATTTTTGTGTTCTGAAATGTATTCTTGCTTACTTGCAGAAGATCTGTCAGTTGAACCAAGGTATGAATGTTGTGATGACACTTTTGATGACATATCTGATTCCTGGATACTTAATCCAGCAAGGTAAGAAGGTAGTAAAGGATCTTGGAGAGGCATTGCAGGACTATTTAGCATGAGAAACACCAAAGACATGGAAGGTCTTTCAGCTGGAAAATCTTGAGCACATAATAGTCCCATTTGGATGCATCTAAACACCTCATTTATTGAGTAATCTTCACCCAGAGATGGGTCAATGATCTGTAGTGTTGTTCCATTTATCCAATGCTTCCATGTCTGCATTAGAAGAATTCATGTTAGTTCTTTCTGTCTCTAGAGGAAATTTTGCATATATAAATAGGTCATCAAACAATTAATATTGAATCCCAAACAAAATTTAATAAATAATTTCTTCAAGATTATATGCTATTCTTTATTCAGGTTCAGGTCCAAAAAATTAACTCTGATTTTATTTCCCTTACAAAAGTATTTTGGTTTTGTATTTTCAACATTAATATTTAATCATGTTTTTTGCTTAACTTGCGCACTGCACAAATTCTTTCCCCATGAAGTAACAATAGTTACTATAAATGAGTTTATGATGATGGTGGGTTTCTTAAACATTTATCCAACATTTATACGTTCTAATAGATTTTAACTTGAATATTCACCTTGGGACTCTTAAAATTAGTGCAAACTGCAAAGGTTCTGGGGAGTATCATTTTCTAAATGGATTATATTTTTACCAATAAAACCAGCATATACTTTACGACTAGATAACGGAGATGAGATAGTCTAGAATTCCTGACTTCAATTAAAGCGACAAAAACTTTTGGATAAATCGGGCACATACTTTATTATAAATTCAAAATAGGAATACACAATAGTGATACAACACTTCAATATATATTAGGTATGTAAATTACTGCCAGGTCATTTATTTTGACATTAAGTTGAATTTTTTCGTTTGGTACTTTTCTAATTAAATAGAATCAACATACAATATAGCAGGTTTATATGCATACTCACATAGCTTAAAATGTCTTGGCAACGTTCAGAATTGTATTTGAAGTTACTATTCCTTCTTCCAGTCACGATCTCTAAAACTAGAATTCCATAGCTATATACGTCCAACTTCGTTGAAAATCGCCCACGCCTAGCGTATTCCGGTGCCATGTAACCACTATAGAACACAAGTGAAAAGAGAGAAGAAAAGAAAAAAGTTACACAGGCTGGCCAAGACAATCAAAATGTATTACTAGAGGATATATTGTAAAGCTAATTAAGGATTGGACTAACAAAGTTCCAACCACTTTTCTTGTAATGGCATGTGTTTCATCTCCTCCGAATAGCCTGGCCAAACCAAAGTCTGAAATTTTTGGCTTCATCTTTTCATCTAACAATACGTTGCTGGCTTTTAGATCTCTATGTATAACTTTCAGGTGAGATTCTTCATGCAAGTAGAGTAGACCTCGAGCAATTCCTTCAATAATCTTAAATCTTCTTTGCCAATTTAGTTCTCTGCCTCTGATAGGATCTAGTACAGGCAAGCTGAACAGTTAGACAAATAATTTAATAAAGAGATGTGATGTGTTCAATTAAATTGGAATATGGTATAGGAAAGCTCCCAGTGTACATAGGAATGAAAATTTAGTCACTAATTATTTTTAAAAATAGAACACAATAAACAGACTAAAGCATAAAATTTTAAAAAAAATACATTATTGTTTACTGCTTGCCTTATTCTTTAGTGATAGCTGAAATTTCCAAGCTTTAACCACACATCATGTGTTAGTATTTGGAGTGACTCATATTCATTGGAGAAGAATTCAGGTTCTGACAGTTTCCTAATACGGATCTGTCCTCATATTCATTGGAGAAGCATTCAGGTTCCGCCAGTTTCCTAATACAGATCTGTCTCCTATTTTGCTTTGAAAACGGGTTTCCTATTTCTCTAAGGAGTTGCTGATTTGAGTTCGCGTTGGAATAGGATCATCCTAAGTGCCTATATAAACCCTTTAAAGGTGGCCTTTTAAAGTAGTGTCAAAATTTTAAGAGAAATTCCGTTTTTTCACCATTGAAAGTTGTGTGTGAGAGAGAGATCTCCTTGTAACTCTTATATTTTCTTCTTTGTTTTCAATAAAGATTTCTCCCCTCTTCCCCGTGGATGTAGGCACATTACCGAACCACGTTAGATCTTGTATTTCTTAGTTGTGTGGTGATTGCTTACTAGTGATCGATCTTCTACGCTTCCGTTTTCGCTGCCGAGTCTTCAACTTGGTGTTTCTATTGTTTGATCGGTGATAGATCATCAAAAATTGGTATCAGAGTGATGGCTAGCAAGACGACTACGACAACTAAGTTCGAGATGGAGAAATTCAACGGGAAGTCCAACTTCCTATTATGGAAGATGCGAGTAACATTGTTGCTCGTGAAGGAGGGCACACACAAGATCCTACTTGGTATTGAGAAGAAACCATCGAAAATGAAGGATAATGAGTGAAATGACATCGACTTTCGCGCAAATACGACGATCATACTGTTTTATCAAATGAGGTCATCTATAACGTGATGAAGGAGGAGACAACTGCTGATCTTTGGTGTAAGATGGAGAGCCTTTACATGATGAAGAATTTGTCGAACAAGCTTTTCATGAAGAAGCAATTATACAGCCTTCGGATGAAGGAAGGTACGCCTATTCTACATGTCAATGCTTTTAATAAAATTTTAAGCGACTTGCTAGCTCTAGAGGTTAAGGTAGAAGAAAAAGACAAATCTCTTCTGTTACTCTCTTCTCTTCCATCGAGTTATGACCACTTGACAACCACCATCATGTATGATAAGGAGACCTCAGAGTTAGAAAATGTCAGACAGATGCTCTAAAACAATGAGCTGATGAAGAAGACAGATTTTACAGAGAAGGCCTCAGAATTGTTTGTCAAGGGCCAGAAGGGAAGATCAAAGAGTAGGGGACCCAAAAAGAATCCAGAGTTTAACAGTTTCACTTACTATTTTTGCAAGAAACCAGGGCACATCAAGAAAAATTGTATGAAATATAAGGAGATGCTAAAAAAAAGAAAGCAAAGATTCTGATGAGGCTAGTACTAGTAGAAAATCAAATCAAACCGGGGTTGTTGAAGAAGCAGATAAGGATTCATGTGATGTATTGACGGCTAAGTCAGAAAAAAATAAATACTCACATTCTTGGTTACTTGACTCGGGGTGCACATACCATATGTGTCCAAAAAGGGAGTGATTCAGTACTTACAAGGCTTATGATGGAGGCTCTGTCCTGATGGGAAACGATATCGTGTGTAAGACTGTTGGCATCGGCAACATCCGTACAAGGATGTTTGATGGACAGGTTCGAACACTCACGAACGTTCGACATGTTCTGGATTTAAAGAAGAATCTTTTCTCGTTGGGAGCTTTGGAAGCTCGGGGGTACAAGTTTTCTGGTACAGATGGAGTAATCAAAGTTACTAGAGGATCCATGACGACAAACTTGTACAAGTTGATAGGAAGCATTATTATTGGTGATGCTTCAACAGCAACATAGAAAGAGAATACTACAAGACTTTAACACATGCATCTTGGACACATGAGCGAACGAGGCTTCAAGTCATGCACAAAAGGAGTGCTCTATCAGATATCAAATATTTCAAACTTAATCTTTGTAAAATTTTCATTATGAGTAGGCAAGTTAGAGCAGCTTTCTCTATATCTCAGCACAAGACAATGAACTTGCTAGATCTCACACACTCGGATGTATAGGGGCCTTCGCTAGTAGCCTCTATTGGAGGTGTTAGGAACTATGTTACTTTCATAAATGATTTTTTCAAGAAAAATTTAGGTATACTTCTTGAAGTAGAAATCAAAAGTATCTTAGAAATTCAAGGAGTGAAAAATTTTAGTGGAAAATCAGACGGGGCGGAAGGTGAAAGTCTTGAAGTCTGATAATGGAAGCGAGTACACCTCCAAAGAATTCAAAGACTACTTAGCAAGAAAGGGTATCAAACACCAGCTAAGTATTTCAGGGCAACCAGAACAAAACAGAGTAACAGAGTGCATGAATCGGACACTTATAGAGCGTGCCCGCAGTATCGAATTACAGGCTGACATGTCATAAGAATTTTGGGCAGAGACGGTGAATCATACGAGTTATCTGGTAAACATGTCACCATAAACCGTTATTAATCTTCAAGATCTCAGAGGAGATATGGCGAGGAGTATCTGTGGACTATTTAACCCTACGGATTTTCGGTAGCCCGGCATATAGTTTGATTGATAGTTAGAAATGGAATAAACTGGAGTCTAAATTTAAAAAGTGTATCTTCATCGGGTTCACCAAAGGAGTCGAGGGTTTCAGACTTTGAGTTCCCGAGAAAAGGAGCACCTTTACTAGCAGAGATGTGGTCTTTGACGAAGAATCAATGTTGCGAGAAAAGTCAGAGACGGAGGATAAAGCGCAAGGTGCAGCTTCAGACAGTTCGGCAGACACTCAGGAAAAAGAAGTTGAGTTCTCAGAGAGCCCTAAAAGGTCTGAAGGGTCAGAAGATGACTCCTCAAATTCAGATGGAGACAACCAGGAGGCTATTCAAGAGCAACCTAGACCATTGAGGCGATCAGTCAGAGTTACAGTGCCACCAATAAGATATGGCTGGGATGATGATCACGTCTCTTTCGTATTAGTAACAGAAACATGAGAACCTGACAGTTACATGAAAGCGATCGAGGCAGATGACTACAACAAGTGGACTACAGCCATGAAGTAAGAGATGAAGTCTTTGGATAGAAACCAAAAATGAACATTAGTCGATTTTTCAAAAGACTCCAAGGCAATAAATTACAGATGGGTCTTTCGCAAGGACAATGAGCAGTACAAGACAAGATTAATTGCCAAAAGATATGCTTAGAAGGAGGGTATTGACTATAATGAGATTTTTTTCTCCAATAGTCAAGCATACATCTATTCAGATGTTATTGGTGATAGTTACTCAGTTTGATCTAGAGTTGGAGCAGATAGACGTCAAAGCATCGTTTCTACACGGTGAGTTAGAGAAGATATACATAAAACAACTTGAAGGTTTATTCAGGAATGTAAAGAAAACAAGATGTGTCTTCTAAAGAAGTCCCTATATGGACTTAAATAGTCTCCCAGGCAGTGGTACAAACGGTTCGACTCTTTCATGATTAAGACCAGATACAACCGATGTGAATATGATATTTGTCTATTTTAAGCAGAGTGGTGATCCGACATATTTGTTGTTATGTGTGGATGATATGCTGATTGCTGCGAAAAATAAGACACATGTTCAGAAGTTTAAAACTCATCTCAAGAAGGAATTTGACATGAAGATTTGGAGAAGCCAAGAAGATCATACGTATGGAGATCACTCGAAACAGAAACTCAGGCATACTTTGGTTATCCCAGGAGAACTATGTTCTCAAGATGTTGGAGAGATTCAGCATGGCAGAAGTAAGACCAGTCACCACTCCTTTGACAGGTCACTTTAAATTATTTTTTTTAAGCAGTGTCCACAATCACCGAAAAAGGAGGAAGAGATGTCTCGAGTACCATATGCTAGTGAGATGGTATCACTCATGTATGCTATGGTCTGCACTATGCCTGACTTAACCTATGCAGTTAATATAGTAAGTCAGTTCATGTCAAATTCAGGAAAGCAACATTAGGAAGTAGTGAAGTGGGTACTACGATATCTGCGAGGGACTGTGAGACTAGACTTGGTGTTTCAGAGATTGAAAACGGGAAAGCTTAGCTTACTACAAGGCTATATTGATGCAGATTATGCGGGAGATTTTGATCAGCGAAGATCTACGACAGGTTATGTGTTCACAGTAGCTGAGTGAGTCATTAGTTGGAAGGCAGAGTTGTAAGATACAATAGCTTTTTCAACGACAGAAGCGGAGTGCATGCTGTAGTTGAGATGTCAAAGGAAGGTTTGTGGTTGAGAGGATTGGTTGAGACATTTAGTATCTTACAAGATTCAGTTTGGATTTATTGTGGCAGTAAGACTGCAATTCATCTCGCTAAGGATCACAAGTATCACAAGCGAACGAAGCACATTGATGTGAGGAATTACAAGATACGTTAGTGGGTCGTGAATGATAAGGTGATCGATTTCGTAAAGATCAGCATGAAAAAGAATCCAGCAGATATAATGACGAAGATCATTCTGATGGAGAAATTTAGAGTATCTCTGAACTTCATCAAGATTCTCCAAAGGTAAAGTGGCGAATGAGCTCTTGAGAGTGAGCCATTTGAAGTCACAAAATGGGGAGAAAGTAAGACGAATGAAGCAAAGGCCAATTTCTACAAAGGGACTCAATGAACATGAGTCAAGATAGAAATTGTTAGTATTTGGAGTGCCTCATATTCATTAGAGAAGAATTCAGATTCTGATAGTTTCTTAATACGGATCTGTCCTCATATTCATTGGAGAAGAATTCAAGTTCCGGCAGTTTCCTAATACGGATCTGTCTCCTATTTTGATTTGGATACGGGTTTCCTATTTCTCTAAGGAGGTACTGATTTGAGTTCATGTTGGACTAGGAACATCTTAGGTGCCTATATAAACTCCTTGGGGATGACCTTTTGAAGTAGTGTCAAGAATTCAAGAGAAATTCTGTTTTCCACTATTGAGAGTTGTGTGAGAGAGATCTCCTTTTAACTATCATATTTTCTTCTCTATTTTCAATAAAGATTTCTCCCCTCCTCCCTATGGACGTAGGCACATTGCCGAATCACGTTAAATCTTGTATTCCTTAGTTGTGTGGTGATTGCTTGCTAGTGGTAGATCTTCTCCGCTTCCGCTTCCGCTGCCGAGTCTTCAACTCGGTGTTTCTATATTGTTTGATCGGTGATAGATCATCAACAATTGGTATCAGAGTATAACTCATAAAAGGTTCCTAATATGTCAAGCTTATGCATTTATTTTCTTGGGGTTTAAACCTAACTACAGAGTATTTGGATGCATGTACTTGGTATGTTAGGCAGCATGGTCCTTTTTTTTTCTTGAAGCTATGTACTTGTTATTCATTTATTCTGTTATAGATCATAGATTCATTACACCTCTTCATATGCATATATCAACGCATTATGTAAAGCATGTGCACTTGTATGTATGTGTGTATGTAATTCATGCACGCATGTATATGTATGCATTTGTGCATGCATGTATCAAATTCTGTTCTGCACATGGTATTCTATTTTGAACTGACGGTGTTGTTATTCTATGATAAATTTGGAATTTATTCCCCACAAAAAAAAAGATTTAGAAGCTTCAAGTGGAAATTGTGATGTCCATTCTGCAAAGGAAATACCAAACAAGAACTTGTCCAAACTTCCATTAGGCATGTATTCGTAAACAAGCAATTTCTCTCCTCCTTCCAAGCAAATGCCTCGAAGTCTAACAAGATTCCTGTGCTGAAGTTTGGCAACCAAGAGAAGTTCATTTTTCAGTTCTTCTATTCCTTGCCTTGAGTCTGCAGAAAGCTTCTTCACTGCTATATTTTGTCCATTTGGTAATATCCCCTGAAGAAAACAATAGAAATAAAATGGAGGACTTACTCCTAGATGTTTCAAAAGAAAAACAAATAAAATAATCGAGAGCAGATTCAAGTTATATAGGAGGGAATCACAGCATTCCACTATGGATGTACCTTATAAACTGCACCGAAGCCACCTAGTCCAAGCTTATTAGAGTCAGAGAAATTATCTGTAGCAACTTTAAGGATGGACAACTCAAAATACAGCGATTCAGGTCCTGGAATCTCCTCTGGGTTAGCCATACCTAGAAAAGAGTAAATTATACATAATTGCTATTTATCACTCTTGTATGGAAATCATAACCTAGTAAGCTGAAGTCAGTGATCAAGTTTAGATGATCAGTTAAATTTCACCCAAAACTATCTTCAGTCAAGATTATGAATCAATCATAAAGCTTAATTTTAAAATGTAAAATGATGAATATTTATTAAAACTTGCCACTTATAATTATATTTAAAGTTCATATAACCATGACCTTGAAAGGTTCATCTTTGTGCAAAAATACATAGTAGAACAAAATCTGTTTGAAGGCAGCATAATGGTCAAAATTTTATTCATGTGTAGGCGAGTTTAACTTCAGGGCTGGCATGTCTTCCAACATTCAAAACCATCTCCAGTTAAAAGTTTCTTCATACTATATTTATCAAACTAGATATTTTACTTAATGTAGAATTGTTGGTTGCCCAAACTATGCCTATGAAGATAATCAGCATAAAGCAGCACTATTGGGTAAGGGAGATGAAGATGTCCACACTAGGCAAACAATGAATATTGTCTTTTTCTTAACATAATTTCCTATAGCATGATTGCAATATTTTATTCATGAATGATGTTGCAGAGTTCAATATTTAACTCTACTTCTCTGAGAACAGAATTTTTGTGCTTGAAAGATATAGTTTGGAAAGACCATACTTCAGTTGTGTACCTAACTTGTGTACCCCCTTTCAAGTTTACCTGCGAGGTTAAGGACCAACCACTCAACCTCTTTAACTGTATTGTTTTGATTTAAGTTTCAACTTCCTTATATTCAAATAGATATACAATGTTCCTTAGTGTTATCTATAGCATCAAATATGATCCAAGGCATTAAGGCCTCATTTAGCTATGGGTTGAAGTAGGGACACTGGGAGTTTAACCCCGGTTTCTGCTGCCGAACAACCTTTTATCAAATTAAGTTAAAATAAAACTGGGCCCATGGGTTAAATGATGTTAATCCTACTTAAGAAGGGTTTACAAACTAACCTCCCCCCTCGGAACATCTTAGCCCAGGTAAAGGCCATCAAATAAATATGTTAACCTTTCTCCCTTAACCCTCTTAATTATAAATCTTAACCGTTGCGATATATTTAGACTACTTGTAATATGACCACAATTAGTCTAGTGCTTGGAGTTGAATTTGAAGAGTGTTAGTATTTACCTTGGCTATTCTTTGCTGATCTCCTCCTTATGAAAATGCAGACCGTGAAGGTAAGAATGAAGGCAACAACTACAGAGATAACTATACTGCTAATGACGAGGTTCCTGTTTCCTACATCAACAAATGATTAGTTTCATTTGGAAGGTATCATAATGAAATCAGCAATAGTTAACTTTTAATACCAAAAAGTCTCCCTCGCTTTAGATGCTAAGATTATTAGAGATTTGTAGTTTACCTACTAATCAGGTAAGCAATGGATCTGATGCAGAAATTGCAAGATTATGTAAAGAAACCCCAACTAAAAAAAACTTTATTGTTTTAATAAAGATTATGTTTTACAATCCCAGGTCATGAAACCTTCTGTTGTCTCCCCATTCTCAATCTTTTTCTGCCTAGTTAAAAGTTGTAACAAAAGTAGACACATGAAAGTTCACATCAGTCTTTTAAATCATTAAGTAGAGTCAGAGGGCTATGGGAACAACTGAAACTTTGCACAAAAGGTGATGTAAAACCACCTGGATCGCAATCACCTTCAAATCGAACCAAGATTTAAATTGAGAAAAAGATAAAATTTGGGTTTCCACCCCTTACGCGGGCTTCTCACCCAAAACTCGAGAGCAAAAGAGACTCAAGAATTACCAGATAATTTGTGGAAATTTTAATCATTCAATGCTTCAACATAATAGTCTAGGGGGCCTTATATAGGCTTTACAAAAGAGAAGTACTGGGAAATAACCGATGTGGTACTAAACGCCCACAAAGGAATACAAATAAAACTAAAATACCTATTCAAATAAAGCTGAAACAACATACTAAATCTCCCGAATAAGCTAGGGCATGAAAAGATAAAGAACTGCGTGATGTCCTCATCAATTCCCTCGGGGTGGGAAGAACTCGACCCTGTCGAATGAGGACTCTCCTCACGAAGCATCTCAATCGGGCCAAGGTGGTGGTCGTGGCTGCAGCATGGGAACATCATGTCGAGACCATGGTGGCAGAAGAGGAGCTGGTCTCCATGACAGATCGGTGGTGGAAGATAGCAGCACGATCAAGGAACATGGAGTAGAGCGAGGTGCATCATCCTGGCTGAAAACGGAGCTGATACCAGGATCCCACGGGCTATCCAACTCGTAAGCAATCACCCTGTTATCAACTGTAAATTCCTGCAAAATACTATATGGGTATGCAGCAAATTTGTAGGGCTTATTGCAAATTGCTATCAGCCTAGTGATATCATCAGTATGTGCAACAGGCAGATGCAATGCAGTAGGTATTCTAAGCATAACTCCTAACGATGGGAGAATGAGAGATATGATATGCCTAGAAGGACACACACCTAAAGATGGAGGTACAGAGGACTCAGACACAAACTCTAAACAACCTGAAAAAGAAGTATTAGAAACCATTTGTTGGACCTTGGCAAGAAATTCAGGTGACTCCTCAAAAGATGAATTGATAGGAATAACCATAAAACTAGGTTCAACACAAGGAGACTCGACTAGCTGGTTAGGTACAGTGGGTATATTAGGCTCAACTGTCTCGTCTACGTCATCATTGGCACTATCAGGAGACTTATGAATTTCACCAATAATTTGTGTGACAGAATCAACTGCCATGTCTTCAATTTTATTAACAGTTCCAGAAGAAACTTGGTCATCCTTAACAGGCTTCGATTCGTCAGCTTCATCAGTGGACACAGTTCTAACAGGTTGACTCTCCGAGGGGCACTGATAGTGATAATGTCCATAGCCCTTACAGTTAGAACATTTGACCTTGGCATTGATCAGTGTCTTGAAAGTCAAGTCCAATCTTAAGGCCACATCAAAGGCATCTTCAACGGTGTCTAGGTCATAGGGGCCAGTAATCATAGCACGTTTTATCTTAGGCCGTAAACCCCAAATAAACCTAGTTAGAGTCTCAGAAGGGTGCTCTCTCACTTCACTACAACGGGTTAAGTCCTTAAATTTGGTAATGTACTCATGAACGGACATATGACCCTGATGGAGATTGTGTAGCTGGTCTAGGTGGGAGTCCTTATCATGCTGATTAGTCATGATGACTCAAGCAAGCAAGCAGATGCAATGGAGAGCCCTAAAGTCGGTTAAACTAAATGCATGCACTAAACAAAAATTTCCTAAAGTTTAAGGCTCAAATGTAAATAAAAATGCATTCCTAAAATGATGAAAAGATGCAACCACTAGATCAAAGCAAATAGCATTTCTACCAACAAATTATAGCAATCCGTATAGTAGTTGCAAGTAATCAACAGTTAATGAACTAGGTCAAGTTGTGATATCACCTGAGGTGGAGTCGTTCACGCCTGGGAAGGCGACCGTAGTTCAAACCTGAATGAGACTGCTGTAGGCGCGTAGTACTGATCGTCACGAATCCACTGCCTCGAAAACGGATCAATTCGGACTTGAAACGAGCCCTGAACGATCGTCCGAAGCGATGCTGCGAGCCTGGACTGAATCAGGACAAACTGGATCTGGACTGAGTCAACTCAGTGGGTTAACTCAGCGATGATGTCAGCGATGACGTCACTCAAATGAATCGGGCTGGAGTCGGGTTTGACTCACCCTACCCGACAAATTCTGGACCCGCGACCCGCTACTATCCCTTTAAATCTTGAACGGGTTCTGACTGGTCGGGTTGGGTTTGGGTCCGGCCCAACTCACTTATGGGTTCGAATCCAAACCCACTTTAATAAGTTGGGCTGGGTGTTGAGGTCAAACCCAACAACCCCATAGTCCACCCGATCCTCTCTCCCTCTTCGCTGTGGGCTAGGGCACAGAATGGAGCAGCGGCGGCGGCGACGACTTGAAGAGGATGGCGGAGCTGGAGCTGTCGCCGGCGAGGATCTCCGACGACAAGGACGCCAATCAGTCCACCAATTCTGGTGTAGGAATTGATGGCGAGTCGAGGATGGCCGTCGGCGAGGGCAGGAGAGAAGAGGGGGACGGCGATGGTGATCTTCGGCGACGTCGGATGCTTCAGGCGGAGGCGTCGATGGCAGATGCTGGCGGCACAGGGGGGCGGAGGGGATGGCGGCGACTGAGGAAATGATGGTGGAGCTCCGATGAGGAGGTGGTGGTGTCGCTGCGATGGTGGCGGTGGATGAGATCCACTGCTGTGGTGGATCTATGGGTCGGCGGTGATGCCGAAATCAGTCGAGGGGTTCGTCGATGGAGAGGAGGCGGTGGACGGGTGGCTTCTGACAACATCGAAGGCTGATCTCGACGACATTGGTACTCCAACGACAGTGGTGGAACTCTACTGGCGTCGGTCTGAGACAGCGATGGCGGCGATCTAGCGACGAGCGGCGGTGATGCTTTGATGATGAGCAGAAAGGAAGACGGCGTGAAGATCACGGCGAGCCTGAAGTGGTGGGGCTGTCGTTGCGATGGTGGATGAGATCGGAGGAGAGGAGTCGTCGGAGAAGTCTGGCGAAGGTCGTTGGAGGCCTTTGTTGGCGTCAGCGGCGCCCAGGGAGGGCGGTGGGAATTGATGGCGGCGGGGATTTGGAGGAAGTGGAAGAGAAGATGAACAGTGGCGTTGGGGATTTTTTTACAGGGATTTTCGACGACTGTAAAATTTTTTTTTTTTTCACTGTAATTTTCTTTTACTTTTTTCTTTTTTTTTGACACAGTGAAATATTTTTTTTTTCCTTTTTTTTCTCTTTTTTTTTTGACTAGATCTGGAAGATAGATCTAGGGTTTTGGGAACTGGGAGAAAATTTGAAAAAAAGAAAAATTTGAAGGGGATTGAAAACCGGTGCTCTGATACCAAAATGATGTAAAACCACCTGGATCGCAATCACCTTCAAATCGAACCAAGATTTAAATTGAGAAAAAGATAAAATTTGGGTTTCCACCCCTTACGCGGGCTTCTCACCCAAAACTCGAGAGCAAAAGAGACTCAAGAATTACCAGATAATTTGTGGAAATTTTAATCATTCAATGCTTCAACATAATAGTCTAGGGGCCTTATATAGGCTTTACAAAAGAGAAGTACTGGGAAATAACCGATGTGGTACTAAACGCCCACAAAGGAATACAAATAAAGCTAAAATACCTATTCAAATAAAGCTGAAACAACATACTAAATCTCCCGAATAAGCTAGGGCATGAAAAGATAAAGAACTGCGTGATGTCCTCATCAAAAGGCCTGCAAAATTAATTGATAAGAAATTTTATAGTTTCCAGTACAGCACTATATGATTATCTTTTCTCCATCACCGGATCAGATCGTGTGCTCTACAGTTGCTAAACATCAAACTTTTGTTTGTGGAAGTGTTAACTGTTATAAAAAGGGTGCATACTACTTATTTGAGTTATCTGATGTTGGCCTCAACAATGAAAACTTGATAGGATTTAAGGCATCATGAAAATAACGTCTATCTTCACATGGTCAATGACATCTCATGGAAACTATGCAGTCATCTGATGTTCGAAGTTCGAACACAGAGATGGTAAGGGTCTTGTAGAAAACTAGAACTCCCTGATTTACTTTACAGGTCTTCTTCCTTTTTAAAACCTCTATATTTCATGAAATGATGGTTCTGACTTCAAATTCTCAGGATATCCGTGACTCCCATTGAGTCAATGACATTCTTCTACTTTACTTGCAGTCTTTGTTCCTCAAAAACTAATTTCTATATAATACATTAATTATATCATTTGTATCAATAATCTCTGCAGGTTGGTACGACGTGGTACTTGAGGATTGGACTGTAAGTTGGTATTTCACTCTTGGAGAAAGGTATTTGCCTATGTATTTTATTGAATTTCATTCATAGAACAAGTAGATCTGATCTATTCCTTGCTTAGCATTTAATGATTTGAATCAACTATATAGATTAGTCAAATGAGGTATATTAACGATTTTTTGCTAATTAGTACCCCGTTAAATGATGAATTGGTCACTATTACTCACAATTGCTATTTGTTATATAATTATTAGAATCTTGTACATAGAGCAATTCACTCTGCTCAGGCTCCCATCCTCAAGTACTACGTTATAGAAGAGTATTGTTCCTGCCACGACGGTAAGGTGCACATAATCATCTATTGTCGGAGTCTTTGAAGGCACCGGGAAGAGCTCATTCGTCAGGTCTTTCTCAAGGAATATATCCTCACACCTGAAACAGCCTCCGGATTTGAACAGCCAAGCGCTCCTCTCCAACCACAACATACAATCACCCAATATAAGACAATCGAATGATCCGCTCGTACCTCGCTAAACAGGGCAATACCCTCCCTATTCATGACTCCTGTGCATTTATTTTCATTGCATTATCAAATAAAATTACGTTCTGCTCCTAACCATTTTCAGCTTATTCCGTTGTTGGGGTTCCCTCCACTCGGAATCCAAAACTTGCACGCTCTGTTGTGGGTTCAACCTCCCTCAGGGATGGCAACACAAGCAACTGCATATGAACACCCCTCAGGCGAATGTACTTTGGTAGTTTCCTCTACCAAGCGTGGAATACAGACGCTAGCTTACGGGTTCCCCTTAGGCAAATGTATCCTTTGTAGTTTCTCTCTACCAAAATGCCAACTGACAGGCTCCCCTCATCCTACGACGAATATACCCTTGGTAGTTTTTCTTTACCAGGCGCGGAACATAAACACTAGCCTATCAGGGGATGAGGTCCAAACCGGATCGCCACTCTGTTGCGGGTCCTAACCCTGCTAGGAGTGGACGCATCCAATCTGTCGATGGGTCGCACCCCCACTTCAGGTCCTAACCAAATTCACATCTCTGCTGATGGGACAAAACCCCCACTCAGAAGCAACCGTGAACCCAATTTCGCTGCTGGGATTCCTCTACTCGGAGGCTCAACTCCGTTGTTGGGATTTTTCCCACCCAGAGATCCGAATCATCACTCTGTTGTAGGTCTTACCCCTACTCGGAGTAGCGCATCCAATCTGCCGTTGGTCGCCCCCCTAACTTCAAGCCCCTTTACAAATTTGCAGATAAACAATTCAGAGAGCCTATAATTGCACAAAACATATGGTATATACATGAGTTTTTTTTTTGGATTATTCCCTCGACATATTAGCTTCGTGTGATTAAAGAATGGAGAAATCAAACATTTTGGAGAGGCACAGTTGCCCAAGTATTATCCGAACATATCCTTTATGTATGTTTGTATGTATTGTTCATTTCGAGATAACACAGATTGTGTATGTTTAGCCTATAACTGCACGAGACATACGATATATACATGAAGGTTTTCTTATTTGGATTATCCTCTTGACGTACTAGTTCGTGTAATTAGAGGCTAAGGATACATGATTTGTTAGCCCAATCTATTTAAATTCTGTCGAGTTTATATTAGCTCTTATTACTTTTAATATCCTGCAGCTAACATTTAATTTAAATTATTTTATTGCATATTTGTGTGCGCACATCCTTCACCCCCTTATCCAACAGGCGTTTGTACCCCTGATAGTTTCCTTCTATCGGCACGAAACACAAACGTCGGCCTACGGCTCCCTCCGTTGTCGGTTCCACCCTTATTCGAATTTATTGCTCTGCTGTAGGGATTCTCCCTCTCAGAGTCTCAAGTTCACAACTCTTTGATGGGTCAAACCCACACTTGGAAGCAACCGTGAATCTAACTTTGCCGTTGGAATTCCTCCACCCGGAGGCCAAAAGTTTGCGGTACGTTGATGGGACTATCCCCCACTTGGAAATAATATCACAGGCTTACCAAGTCACTCTCAAGATAGACCAACCACGCCGGTAATAAAGATCAGCACTCCGAAAAGACGTGATCATTTCAATTCCAAAAAGCCTTCGGTAAAGCAAGCCAGAAAGATCTAAACAAACATTTTCATTCCAAAAAAGTACATGTCTTTTATTCCGAAAAGTCCTTACATTCCGAATAAATCCTTCAAATACATATTTGGTTAAATCTAACAAGAGTAACAAAGTTTCATTGCACTTTTGTGTTTATATTTTTTAAAAAAGAAATACAGATGATCACGAACTGATCCCGCCATCCAGCCGTTGCGTTCAGCCTCACCTTCGAACTCCGAGAGCATGATCTCCGGAGAACATCTGTCGGAAGGAACAACATCATTCCTCACACCACTGTCCTGAGACCCAGGAAGAAGCTTCAGGAGATTCCTTCACAAAAATAAGATATCCTCCAGATGAAAGATTTTCTCCCTTTCGCCTGAAAGATGCCTCCAAAGAAGCCGGACTGGAACCACCCTCCTCTGTGCATCTTAGGGAGAACGACAAGAGTCCCCAAGAAGCCCTCCAAAACAACAACTCCCCGAGCTCCAGTCGGACTCTGGCAAGATACACAAGGCAGCGATATCCGACCCGGACGGAACCTCCAAGACACACAAGACAGTGATATCATCACACCTCGTCTCTGTGCTCTGAAGAAGAGATCTGGCTCTGGAAGAAAGAGTGTATCATCAGTAGAGCTCAGAAAAAAAACACCCCCATTACCTCTTCCTGTTGCTCGCCGCACACAAGAAATCTCCAGGCACGAGGCATCGGTGTTTGAGCAGACTTAAGCATGTAAGACATGATTGGACAGTTGTGGAATCACACTAGCAACCACGTTCGATTGAAGCTGGACCCCCACCTGTCACCCTCAACGGTGGCACCCAGTCACGACACCTAATGTGTCATAACAGGTTCATCACGACAATTAATGTATCACGCAAACTAGACTCTCGCATGGTGAGATCCCGGCGACTATTTCCTCCACCTTCGTCCTCTCCCTTTCCTTCCTCCATCTGATGAAGGAGGAAATAGAAGACATGGCGACCAACAGAACAAAGGTGAGGAGTTTTGAAGTAAGGATTTCTTTTGAAAAGATAACAAAAATTATTTCAATTCAAGGGTTTCACTCTATTTATAGATGGAAAAGAAGCCGAACCGACTCCAATTCAAATTATTAATCCCTGAAAAGCCAGTTAACATCTCGAGATTTTCGGTCAACCGAATTAGCAGAAGATCAATCGTCGCCGTCAAAACATGAAACCCTACCTCCCAGTCATTATGTCTTCTGAATTCGAAGAGACACATAATCCCACCCCAGAGAGATCTAGCCGACTGATGCGACAGATGGAAGCCAATTGTGCAGCCTGCAATTAAATCTTAAAGATCCGCATTTATGATCCGGATCCTTATCTTCTCACGAACATCAAAGGCATTAAAAGGTCTCCTACCAACTCCGCTCTTCCGACTTCCCGTCCGCAGGCTCTGACAATCGAAAGAGTGGGGGCATTTGTAGTTATCAAATTCGGACCCCATTCAAGATGACGACATGTGTCCCTTACCTTCTAACTCTCCGAGGTACATCAGAGCTCTCCTCTGAATTTCATGTTATTTCTGACCTCCTCTAGGTCCTCTCCCCTCCGAGGCTTCATTCGTTCCGAAGGCTTCAACTCCGAAACAAGCAACTCCCAACAGCCCCTCGATCTCCGCTGACAGTTAACCATTTAATTTTTCTCCACATTCATAACGTGTGATGCCACTCAGCGTGGATAATTATGAGCAGTGACAAATTTTCCTGCATGCAATCCCAACAAACCAGCACCAGTGATCATGTCTATTATAACAAGTCAACATGTGCAAATCGTATAGTTACGAAGATCTCCCCGACACCATCTGTCACTATACTAACAGCTAGTCGAGTATAAGTAAAGCTGGTCCTCCAACGAAGAATTCATTCAAGCCCTGAGGGAAAAGCCATGAGAAAAGATTCGATTCGAAACCCCTCCTCCAAAGGAACCCAAATCTGATCCTGGATTCTAATTCAGATTCCAAACGACACTCATCTTTTAGATTCCTATAATCCTTGTAAGTTGAGAATTATAGTGAAGCTTCTCTTCCTCCCCATGATTTTTCCCAATTAAGGGTTTCAACGTAAAAAAATTTGTGCGTCTCCCTTTTGTGTTGTGCTTTATTTACGTGGATTACCCCTAACTACTTCTATAGTCTGGGGTGAGAATCGACCGTCCAATCACTTGTGTCGGAAAATCACCACTACATCCAGCAACAAAAGGGACTATTCTAAAGGGTCTTCTTTGATTTTTATCCTCTGTTTGATTGGCGTTAGTAATAACACACTAAAAAATTTAGGAAATTTGGTTGACGAGGAATGATCTCCTAAAGTTTTAGACTAGGATTTTATCAGTATTAAATTATTCTAAGTTATAAGTTATTTTTCTGATTACATTTCACATCACTTTTGCGTCTTCTAAACAAAGATGGGGTGATGGGACCTCCTTCAACCTCCATTTTCATTGTGATACTTATTTATAATCAGATTGGCCAAGTGTTCCATCATGCGATTATTAGACTCTTTTTCACTTCTATTTTTGATTCTCTTTTTAAAATCTGGATTGGTTTAGCATTGGCCTGAGCTCAGAGAGAACCATCAGAGCTGTGCCTCATTGGAAAGTTAAAGCTCATGAATGTTCATCTTTGAAAGTTCCAAGTGTAGTCCAACCCAACTTTTGAAAGCTTTTCTTTGAGGTCATATCGTCTTGTCGCCGACGACACCGCCCCCAAGAGAGTGTTTTCAGTTCCTATTTTCTAGTCAATCCTTAGGTCTTTGAATAATTCCGTAAGAAATTACTATTCTTATCAGTGGCCACATCAGGGGAATCAGAGCAGAAATTTGTATCCTTGGCTCTATTTTGCTCAATGTAAAGAGACAAAATGAATATAATTTTTTTTTTTTACCTTTGCCATCTTTTCGTTGAGTCGGAGTCGATGATGGAGGGGTAGATGAAGGTGGAAGAGTGTGCAAAACAGCAGGAACTCCTTCGAAGAATTTAAACGCCTCATACCTAAAATTGCAACTCTTTTCAAGAACCCTTTCCCCTTTTACCGCATCTAATTGCTTCAAAGAATCAGAAAAGCTCTCTTGCAAACACTGGTAGCACTTGTCTTTCGAAAGATCCCTCGTGCACTGCACCAGCCCATATATCTCTGGCGAGTCATTAACCCTGACCGAAGCCGTCCCCGTTGCAAACAACAAGGAAGAGTTGTATGCTGCACGCTCACATAGTTTGTCCAGCAACTCTCCCCGCAACTTGATGAATGTGTCCGGGTCCGTTGCTTTCTGCTCGGCCGAGTCTATCACAGGCTCGATGTCATAGTAAGAACCGATGAAAGACAAGTCCGAGTAGCGGAGTTGGCAGGTGTCGTACCACACGGTGGCTTGTTTAGAGAAGGGCAGAGATGCTGTATGTCTTGTGTAGCGTTGAGGGCGCAGTTATGGCACGAGGGGAGGCTCGTGATGTCACCTCGGCAGAGGAAGAGGCCATAGGTGCGGTTTGGGGGAGAGCCTTTATCGTCGGTGACGAAAGTGGATTTGGTGGAAGAAAGAGAGGAGAGGAGGAGGTTTAGGTTTGACTGGAAAAGGCTGCCGGCGTCGTAGTGATCGCCTTCGCATTTTCTGTAGGGATACGCCGCGGGGTGAGGGGATAAGAGGAGGAGGACGAGAAACTGAAGAAGAAAGGCCATGGTTGAAGTTGAAGGAGGGGGGGGACACCTGATACGGAGTTAGATAGCCGTCATGTAAAGATTTTTTTTTCCACCCAAGACTTCTCTCTCGCGTTTGCAGACCTCAGTCCTGTGACAATCAATATCTCTGTCTCTTTCGGCTGTGTCACTGCCTCTCTATGGACAAATTTTTTAAATTATTTTAAAAATATATTCTTTCAAAAAAATATTTAGCAAAATCGATCTCTGTCACGTCACGTCAGCGAATGGTCGACTAGCTATGCCAATGTGACGTGTCTGGGTGGAATGATTTTTAAAAAACTACAGTGTTGTCAATACCGTAGTTATGAATTAATGCTTTAAAACTACGGTGTTGAAAACACCGCGGTTTTGATGCAGCAATTTAAAATTACGATTTTCCCTAGACTGTAGTTTTGAAACTTTACTCACACCATAGTTTTGACTGCTGGTAATATGTGGAAAAAACTACGGTGTAATCAACACCGGAATTTCTGCTTCTGTTTTTATATCTCTAAACTCTGGTATTGGCAACACCGGAGTTTTTATCAGCACCACCACAAGCAGCTGTCTGTTTCTCTTTCTATATATCACATATATCACATTTCTGTTTATATATATTACATATATCACAATTCACAGTTTCATATGACAATATCACATCACAGTTTCATAGTACAACATTTACATCATATTCATATCATAAATTCACATTAAATTCATATCACAAACTCCATATCATGTATCACATATCATATATCAAAATAATACAATATCATAAATTAAGATAATACATAAGATATTGCACGTCTAATTCCTCTACGGCCTCTTCCACGACCACGTGCAGGGACAATTTGAGAATTCGGCTGTGTGTGATGGTTCAACAACCGACTGAGAAGGTCCCGCCTCGCTCTCTGTTGGCGTCGTGAACATTGCCGTTGTCAGGTATAAACTATTTTCTCCTAGACGGACTCATTACGCGTGCATATCTGCTCGTCTCTACCATTCGGGAGATGAACATGCTCATCTTTCAGAGCATACTCACTATCCAAGTCTCGTCCACCAAAGCCTCCTCCACCATGGTTCTCATAGTTATATATCCTTCAACTTATATCATGCATTATAAGAAAACATATCTATATATCACATATGTAACTTTTTATGATAATTCAGTTAAAGATATTACTAACTCCCGCTCATATACAACAGCAGGCTGATAAGCAATCGGCGGAGGAACGCTCCTAATAATCCAGTGTTGAGTGATCCCCCAATGCCACCTCATGTATTCTTCGTGTAGTGTCATGGGACATCTTTCGTTCTGAACTTGATTGGCTCGATCAGCCCATTGGTCAATAAGAACAGAATGCTTCGATGCCCAATCACGTCGACGCTTGCGTTCTATTCGAGGCAACTGCTCGACGGGTTCTGGAATATGCTGATGAAAGCTAAACAGACTGAGGACTCGGTTTGGAACATGCATCTCTACAGTCTGAAAACAAATCAGTGGAGTCCTAGCCCACCAGATCTGGGATCCTTCTCTACAAACTTGGGTTTAAGTCTCTAGGATATCATTAGGGTATGGCTCCCAAACAATGGCAGAACCGTCCAGGATATCAAGCTCATATCTATAAAACTATAAGTCCCGCTGTGGAGTCCGATCCCAAGTCCTGTCGACATTCCACTTGCATCGTACCATATGATTAAAACCAAAGAGTATATCCGGATAAGAATTATTTATTTGCGTGTATTAAATTATACCTGCATCCAAGTGGTAGCTGACCACCTAGCTGAATGATCTGTCCGAAAGATGGCCGACCAACATTGCGTTCCTCCCAACATCATAACTGATGAAACAATGAGAATATATCAATTTCATATACATTA
Organism: Agave tequilana; assembly: GCA_038442645.1. Classification (NCBI taxonomy): domain Eukaryota; kingdom Viridiplantae; phylum Streptophyta; class Magnoliopsida; order Asparagales; family Asparagaceae; genus Agave; species Agave tequilana. The sequence continues at coordinate 81,176 of JAVJIF010009717.1, forward strand.
AATCAATTATATAAGCAGGATTGAATAGTTTATCCAGAGTACCTGTAATAGAGTATTGTGTCCGCTAAACTGTGAAGTTCGCATCATAAAAACTTTGTAAAAAGCACCACATGCATCAAACTCCTCTAGCAGAGGTAACATCTGATATATACCTTGTTGGTGGAGTAGTCTGGGAACAATCGGGTGTCAATCAAGTGAAAAATATAAGCACGTGCATGCTGCTGAGCCTGCTCCTCTGTAATTGGAACCGCTGAGAACTCCTCACGCAGCCAGGTCAACTTCACTTGTCCACCCTGTATGGCTGTCAGGGGAGGCACCATGCCCAATAATCTCTCACACTCATCGGTCCAAATCCTCTCATCTGTCCCTGTAACAGGTGGATCATCTATGCGTAGCCCTAAAAGGACTGCCACATCCTGCAATGTGATAGTCATCTCTCCCTCTTGTAGATGAAATGTGGATATCTCGGACCTCCACCTCTCTATCAGTGCCATAAGCAAGGGCCTATCTAGTCTCACCCATCTCAACTGAGAAGGAATCAAGAATCATGCACGTCTGACATACTCAATAACACGGTCATTTGTAAGCGCCCAATGCTGACCTGACCGTGAATGATCTAAACACTCAATGACCTGAAGATCTTACAGTTTTGAAAATAAATAGTCAGAAAGATCATTTTGAAAAATGAACAGTTATAATATTCAAATTAACAGTCATAAGAGGTACCCGGCTCGAGTTGATATGAGCGGATCGATCTCATCTTGTAAGTACAAAATATCAGAACTGACCAGACCGGGGTCCATGGGTGGACTGCCAGAAGAAAATTCACGTTAAATTATTAGTAACAAAACTAAATAACATTATTATAGTCTATCATTTTTTTACTAAACTATAAACTTACCCATTGGAAGATGATGGTTTAGGGCACCTAGTCTTGTTATGACCGTGTTGCTTGCAATTGCTACATTTATTGAGTCTATGATCTTCATGTTCTTCATCCATATTATTGTGTATGCGAGTCGACTGCGAGCGACCCTGTGGCCTACTAACTTCTGGGGGTAAAGTTATGTACTCCACATTTTTATCTGGCCAATATCGTGAACCAGAAACATGATGGAACTGTAAGATATTAAATCAACTTTATGCGGATAAATTGCCATGGATCTAGAATCAATCATCTCAAGAAATCAAATACATAATTAAATCAATACTAAATCATCATACCTGAAGTCATTGATGAACTGAAGGAAGTAGATGGATGAAGACTTTGATCCTTCTCTTTAATCCTGCAAGAAACCCTAATGCAGACCCTTCTTCTCTCTATCTCATTTTCCTTTCACAACCTTGCAAATATGATGGATTCTCTTATTGCTCACAAATAATGAGCCTAGGTTATATTCTTTTCAGGAGGAGAGAAGAGGGTCCAACATTTACTAAAATAACCCTTGAGATAAAACCACCCATCATGGTTCCTTTATACCTCATGTGATTATTAACATATATATAAATGTAACTTTAATATGGGCATCTTTAATATCAGTTAACTTTAATTAGGAATCTAATTAATTAACCAAGGTTAGTGGGCCACCTTAATGTGAGACTAACATTCTCCCACTTGGACCACTAAACCGATTAGGTTAAAACTTTAGAAAACAAATAAAAGAAAAGACTCATTTTTCAAAACATTTTGACTCCATTGGATTCCATACTGAAAAACTTTGACACGTGATCACGAATTTTAAAAACAACAACTGATAAGCCCAAATTATGAAATACAGTAATACTGCAATTAGCTTGGACCACCAATGCGAGTCATAGCGGTTATACAACATCTATGTCATACTCCCTTCTATGTACCACAACATTGATAACCCTTACTAATTGAGTCCATAACCAAAATGACCCCTGTAATTGTCTTGTTAAGACATTTCCTGTTTAACAAACATCCATACATAATATGTGCACACATAATTGGATAACAGGAAATACAGAAACAAACTTTTATTGCGCAATATTGTCAATTACATAAGTACCAAAAAAACATACATTTACAGATTGCTCAAAAGACCCATTCTAACAACATGTTCCTTGAATGTCTTTGGAGGCAATCCCTTTGTCATTGGATCAGAACCATTAAAGTGGTACTTATACTTACAATTGACACTTTCTGTTTCTGAACTCTTTCTCTAACCACCAAGTACTTAAGTTCCATTTGTCTGGAACCATTAGAGTACTTTCCATTCTTAGAGAAGAAAACGGCTGCTGTATTGTCACAATATATCTTCAGCGGCCTGGCAATAGAGTCAAGTACACCAAGTGCTGAGATAAAATTCCTTAACCATAATGCATGATTCGAGGCTTCAAAACAAGCTATGAACTCAGCCTCCATCGTGGATGAAGCAGTGATAGACTGCTTTACACTCTTCCACGAGATTGCCCCACCTGCTAGCAAGAATATGAAGCCTGAAGTAGACTTCCTGCTATCTGGGCAACCAGCAAAATCTGAGTCTGAATAGCCTATCACTTCCAACTGATCTGATCTCCTATATGTGAGCATATGGTCCTTCGTCCCTTGAAGATACCGCATTACCTTCTTAGCTAATTTCCAGTGCTCCATTCCTGGATTGCTCTGGTATCTTCCTAACATCCCAACAGCAAAACTGATATCTGGCCTGGTACAAGTGTGTGCATACATCAAGCTCCCAACAGCTAATGCATATGGAACTTTCTGCATTTGACCCTTTTCTAAGTCATTTCTAGGACACTGGCTCCCACTTAATTTGTCACCCTTCATGATGGGCGCACAACTGGTTGAACACAATTCCATATGAAATCTTTCCAAGACTCGATTGATATAACCTTTCTGAGACAGTCCTAGCAATCCTCGAGATCTATCCCTGAAGATCTCTATGCCAATAACATAAGTTGCCTCACCCATATCAACCATCTGAAAGTTCTTGGTAAGATAGCTTTTAGTTTCATACAGCAAACCAATATCACTACTGGCTAACAAGATATCATCCACATACAGAACCAAAAAGATAAACTTGCTCCCACTAATCTTTAGATATATACACTGATCAACAGTGTTTTCTGTAAATCCGAAAGAGGTAATGATATCATTAAACTTTATATACCATTGCCTGGAAGCTTGTTTAAGTCCGTATATGGATTTCTTTAATTTGCAAGCCAAGTGTTCTTTTCCTTCCTTTGCGAACCCTTCAGGTTGCTCCATGTAAATTTCCTCATCCAAATCTCCATTCAGAAAAGCTGTTTTCACATCCATTTGATGTAACTCCAAATCATAATGAGCTACAAGGGCCATAATGATTCTAAGAGAGTCCTTCTTTAATACTGGAGAGAAGGTTTCTCTATAATCAATGCCTTCCTTCTGAGTGAAACTTTAGCCACAAGTCTGGCCTTATATCGTTCGATATTGCCTTTGGAGTCGCGCTTGGTCTTAAAGACCCATTTACACCCGACTTTCTTACAGTTATTAGGCAATTCGATGAGATCCCAGACTTTGTTATGGTCCATAGATTTCAACTCTTCATTCATAGCATCAACCCATTTACTAGAATCATTGCATTCTATGGCTTGTGAAAATGAAACTGGATCTTTATTTATCCCAATATCATAATCAGATTCCTGTAGATACACCACATAATCATCTGAAATGGCAGATTTTCTTTCCCTTTGAGATCTTCTCAAAGCTGCCGGTTGTGGTGGTTCTACAACATTTTCAATGGCGATATCCTCATGAAGTGGTGAACCAATGTCAATATGTTGTTCTGTTATCTCAGCTTGATGATCAAGCTGAGGGACAACAATTTCTTTTGAAGGAAAGGGTATTGGGATATTTACCCTTACCACCTCAAGATCTACCTTTCTTGGTTCATCACTCCCACTAATTTCACCATTCTCAAGGAATCTGGCATTACCAGTTTCAACAATTCTTGTACTATGGTTAGGACAATAAAATTTGTACCCCTTAGACTTATCTGGATAACCAATGAAATATCCAGATATTGTTCTTGAGTCTAATTTCTTTTCTTGTGGATTATATATTCTAGCCTCTGCTGGACAACCCCAAATATGTAAATGTCTTAAACTAGGTTTCCTACCAGTCCATAACTCGAAAGGAGTTGTAGGGACTGCCTTACTAGGAACCCTATTTAAGATATACATAGTAGTCTTTAAGGCTTCATTCCACAATGAATTAGGTACATTAGAGAAGCTCATCATGCTCCTAACCATATCCATAAGTGTTCGGTTTCGCCTTTCAGCAACACCATTCTGCTGAGGCGTACCTGGCATTGTGTATTGAGCACAAATACCATGCTTTTCTAGAAATTTGGCAAATGGGCCAGGATGTTGTCCTGACTCATCATATCTACCATAAAATTCACCACCTCGATCTGATCTTATGATTTTAACTTTTCTATCTAATTGTCTCTCGACTTCTGTAATGAACACCTCAAGGATGTCAACAGCCTGAGACTTTTCATGAATTAGATACACATAACCATAACGTGACAGATCATCTATAAAGGTAATGAAATATCTCTCTCCCGTAAAATATGGAATGGAGAGTGGTCCGCAAATATCTGTATGAATTAATTCAAGAAGCTCTTTACTTTTCGTGGCACCTTTCTTAGTGTGTTTGGTTTGCTTTCCTTTTATGCAATTTACACACACATCAAAATCAGTGAAGTCTAGGTTATCCAAAATCTCATTCTTCACTAATCTTACTTTTCTATCCCTGGAGATATGCCCCAGTCGTCTATGCCACAAGATAGAGGAATTTTCATTAATTAAGCCACGTTTAATACCAACATTCGAATGCAGAGATAATAGAGATTGTGCAAACTCATCATTCAATGAAATTTTATATAAACCATCACATAAAATTTCATGTCCAACCGACATTGAATTAAACATTAAACTGAGTTTTCCACAACTGAATAAAACAGAATATCCAACAACATCTAATTTGGATAATGACATTAAGTTCCTAGAAATCGAAGGTACATAAAAAGTATCTTCAAGATTCATCTGATGACCCGTCTCTAAGAGTAGTCGGTAAGTACCAACAGCCTCGACCTCCACTTCGAGACGGTTCCCCATAAAGACAAATCTCTCACTTTCCTTCGGTTTCTGGGTTGTAAGGAATCCCTGCATTGAATTAGTTATGTGAGTTGTGGCTCCAGAGTCAATCCACCAAGTATTAGAAGGAACTTCAGCAAGATTTGATTCATAACATACAAAAGAAAGATTTATACCTTTCTTTTCAAACCAAGCCTTCCTCTTGTTGCAGTCCTTCTTCACATCTCCTTTTCTGCCACAGAAGTAGCATTTGACAGTGAAGACCTTTCCATGACCTTGGCTACTTTCCCCATGGTCATTCCCTTTCTTTGGTGGAAACCTCTTACCTCTTCCATATTTACCTTTCTTATGGATAGCTCCTTGAGATACTGCCAACACTGAGTGATGCCCTTCTTGCCTCAGTCTCACTTCCTCTTGTACACACATACCAGTCAGCTCATTCAGATTCCACTTATCCTTATGAGTATTATAGTGGATCTTGAATGGCCCGAACTGAGGAGGAAGTGAGTTGAGGATGAACTGTACTAAGAAGGATTCATCCACTTTCATTCCCAGTGATCCTAACTTCGCAGCCTTATCAGTCATATTAAGAATGTGTTGTTGAACTCCTCTACTGCCATCAAATTTCATAGTAGTAAGTTCAGCCATAAGGGTGCCAGCTAATGACTTATCTACAGACTTAAATCGGTCTTTAACAGCAGTTAAAAGTTCAGATGCACTAGTAGTATGTGGGAGTGATGTCTTGATGTTATTGGCTATGGTCATCTTGATGAACATGAGACTGAGTCTATTCGACCTTTCCCAAGCTTTGGCATGGCTAGCCTGTTCTGCTGTATTTTCAGCAGTCACTTCATCAGGTTTCTCTACTAAAAGAGCCATGTCTAGGTCCAGAACACCCAGTGTAAACTGTACATGCTCAAATCACTCAGAGAAGTTTGTACCATCCAGGGCTGGAATGCTAGTGGCATGAGTGTGAAGGGAAGTAGGGACGTTCACTGAAACATAATAGGACAAGCTCACATTAAGGCCTCGAATCAATACAAAACTTTAAATTTAATGAAGATGAACTATTGTTATCACTTTGATTCCTCCTTTGGGCGAAACCTAAGCATATCCAGTATTCACTCTTTAGGTGAGACTCTTTTATCACCTATGTAGGTCTAATATAATTTATGCTACTTAGACAGTAAGTCATGTTACCTTTGGGTATCCAATTCTACACCACTAAGTTGCATAAATTATACTACCCTACCCCGGTTCCTAATTATTTGAAAGAGACTTTCCTTTGGGCCAGTCCCAATCTCCTAATTAGAACCGCCATCGAGAGTATTATTGTCTTTAATGTCACCTACATTGACAAGTCTTTTATGTAGTTGTATATTCATAAGGTTTACTAACATAGGTCATTTTGGCAACTACTAAATCAATAAGCCTTATGAATACAAAACTAACCAATAATATTCTCTAATCTTTTATTTGAGTAATACTATAATACTCCAATTCTATTACTTGACCAACATCAATCAATATTAACACAACAACTTAAATATGTAACTTACATTTATGATTGAAATTATATCAACACTAGTCGACTGGTCAAGGAACTACTAGTCGACTTGGAACAATATAAGTCGACTATAGTGGGAGTTCCAGTCGACTAGAGTCAAACCAAGTCGACTTGGGGTCAAGTCAAGTCGACTAACTATTATCAAGTCTAGTCGACTAGGTCAAGGTAATAAGTCGACTATACTTTTTATTAGTCGACTGATCATAAATTAAGTCGACTCTTGAAGTCAACAGAGAGCTCCCAACTTTCGAGTCACTCTGTTAGTCGACTTGGGCAAAATTATAAGTCGACTATACCCTAATTAGTCGACTACTCAAAATATCAAGTCGACTATACATTTTATTAGTCGACTACTCAAAATGATTAGTCGACCCCTGTACCGAAACAGAGAGTTCTTAAGTTTCTGGAAAAAATACTTAGTCGACTAGTGTTTCGGGCTAGTCGACTAATAGTCGACGAAGCTGTTGTCAAAGGCAGTTCCAGATTACCGACGGAAATATTAAATTAGGGAAAATTAGGGTTAATAATTCCTGAAATTTGATCCCAATTAATTGTACAATTAGAGGAGTATGAACAGGATATTAGGGTTATGTAATCCTCTATTAATTCCACAATTAAAAGATCAAAAATTTTATTTTTATGAATTGTTAATCAAAAACCCTAATTTCCCATAATCCATAATCCAAGATGTATTGATTCTAAAACACAGGCCCTGATACCAAATGTAAGATATTAAATCAACTTTATGCGGATAAATTGCCATGGATTTAGAATCAATCATCTCAAGAAATCAAATACATAATTAAATCAATACTAAATCATCATACCTGAAGCCATTGATGAACTGAAGGAAGTAGATGGATGAAGACTTTGATCCTTCTCTTTAATCCTGCAAGAAACCCTAATGCAGACCCTTCTTCTCTCTCTCTCCTTTTCCTTTCACAACCTTGCAAATATGATGGATTCTCTTATTGCTCACAAATAATGAGCCTAGGTTATATTCTTTTCAGGAGGAGAGAAGAGGGTCCAACATTTACTAAAATAACCCTTGAGATAAAACCACCCATCATGGTTCCTTTATACCTCATGTGATTATTAACATATATATAAATGTAACTTTAATATGGGCATCTTTACTATCAGTTAACTTTAATTAGGAATCAAATTAATTAACCAAGGTTAGTGGGCCACCTTAATGTGAGACTAACAGGAACCTCGGGGCATAAGCTCTATAATAGTTTTTCATAGTGTACCACGATGCACATAATGAGTAAATAATTATGTTAGCACAATCTCTTTCCTTTGCACATGTTGAAATCACATGTTCACAAGGCAATTTTTGAAGTTGAGGTAAATAGCGAGAACAATATGCACGTTTTCTATGAGTTAAACAGTGCAATTATATCCTTCCCGGCTTGACACCTGCCATTCATTTCGATTGAATCAATGTCTAGAATGAAGACATGCCATTTTTTGGCGATGACATAAAATTTTATCATTTTGCGGTGTCAATGGTTTGTTTCAGCTCTTTGCATTTTCCCGCTGTGTTCGAAAGAATCTCACTAAGCGGAAAAATATTCTTGCAATTAGTATTTGTATTGACAAAGCTCGATCTCCTTCCAACACACCGTTGAAGCTCTCAAAGGCATTTGTAGTCATCATGCATAATCGATGTCCTTCGTCTCTTGATAATGCCCATTGATGTTCTTGATCTTTCAAACTATTCTTAATCCAAACATCTGCATTTTCACATACCGCCTTTAGTTCAGTTCTTTTGGCCTTGTATACCTTTAGAACATGTGCAACCCGCCTTCTCATAGTAAAATGCAAAGTTTTGTCTTTAAATCCTTTTGGAAGTTAGCTCTAATGTGTCTCAGATAGTATCAATGACTATGTGGTGGAGACCAACTGACTTTAAGTGCACTGGGTATCCCTTTCATTCGATCAGAGATAAAAGTAATTCTCCAATTTTTGTGAACATTGGGGATTAAATTATGTATGCATGATAAGAACTATCGCCAAGCTACTTCTGTTTCTCTACAATTGCATAGGCTAATGGGTACAATCCACCATCCGCATCCACTCCCATGAAAATTAACAGACATCCTTTGTGTTTTTCATACAAATATGTACCATCAATAGTAAAGATTGGCCGACAATAATAAAACCTTTAATGGACGGGCCCAAAACCCAAAACACACGACGAAACTGAACTATTCTATAAGAATGATGATCAAAATAGGTCGTAGTTACGGTACCCCAATTACTTGCTTTCAATGCCTCCAGATACTGAGGTAATGTTTAATATGATGATTCTCAATCTCTAAATATCTTCGTCAGGGCCTTCATTTTAGCATTCCACATTCGTAAATTACTCAACTTCTGAAAAATTACTCAACATTTGAAAATTACTCAACAGCTTGAGGCGCTGCTGGGTGACGGCGATGGCAAGGGGGGGAGAGATTTAGGGCAAGAGGGGCTCAAGGGTGGTGACAATGGCAAGGAGAGAGAGGGCTTTAGGGCACACACACACACAGAGAGAGAGAGAGAGAAACACCTCTCACGGTCGGGCTGGCGACGAGAGGAGGTCAGGTCGAGCTGGCGGCGTAGAGGTCGGGGGGAGTTAGGGATTGAGAGAGAGAAAGAAGGGGAGGGGTTCTGTTGTGTGTTGAGTGAGAGAGAGGGGGCCCTCTTTTATAACGTAGGCCCCCCTTTTATAACGTTGATTATTTTTTTAATGCTAATTAAAGACTTCAAGTTTATCAACACTGATTCTATCACTACCTAGAGAGGCTTATAGAGAGCAAGGACGGGGATGGATAACTCCGGTATTAATAACACCGGAGAATTTTACTTCCCACATAATCCACACTTACAGAGAGCAAGAGGCAGAAATAGTTCACAACTTACAGATGGGGGATGGGTAACTCCAGTGTTGATAACACCAGAGAATTTTACTTCTCAGCTTAAACTACGGTGTTAGAAACACCGTAGATAATTTCACCTCAATATTTTATCTGGGATTGTCATCCCCGGAGATATTTGAAAAACACCCCCAGCGCCTTGGCATGCCACGGTGGCACAGCCAGTCGACCGTTGGCCGACGAGGCGCCAACGTGGCGTGTCAAAGGTTGGTTGTGTTAAATATTTTTGGGAGGAGTATTTTTTTAAAAAATATTTTAAAATAAGATTATTTCAAAAATTTATCCCTTAGAAATTAATAATCTGACACTCTTTTGTCACTGGCCTACATAGGGGTGCGAACAGGCCCGGGTCGACCCTCGGACCAGCACGAGCCCGGCCCGGGTTGGCCCGGAGCCGTCCCGTCCCAGGCCACCAGGGCCACATCTTGGGCCAGATCTGTCCCCAAACATAGGGTGCCCGGGTTTGAGAAAAATGGCCCATGACCTGGCCGGGTCGGGACACACCTTGGCCGGGCCTGGGCCGTCCCGACCCGAGTAGGCCAACGGCTCTGAAAAGGTTTAGTCAGGGGGGTTCATAAAATTTTTTCACAAATACCTCCCCAACGGCTATAATTGGCCTAGATTATAGCTGTTGGGTGTAATTTTTTTTTTACAAATACCCCCAATGACTTTATTGGCCTAATTATTTTTAAAAAAATTATATTTTAACACCCTCTTCTCCTTTATAAATACCCACTCTTTCTCACTTTATTTCATCACCCAAAAAAAAAATCTCTAAAAATCTTAATTCTCAAGCCCTCAAGCTCTCAAGTTCTCTCAAGTTCTTAAGTGATCAAGTTCTCTTAAGTTCTCAAACTCCCTTAAGCTCTCTCAAGTTCTCAAGTGCCCAAGCTCTCCCAAGCTCCCTCAAACTCTTTCACATTCTAGTATTTATATTATTATCAATTTTACTTTAAAAATGAACGCACACTCTTCATCAGCAAGCTATAGTAATCCTTTTTCTTCTATGTATAATTGTATTTTAGATTTGACTAGTCAAGAATGACATGATTTGTATTTGCCTTTACCCGATACTCTAATACTTCCATTTACACAACCAGAAATATCATCCACAAATTTTAATGCTTATTCTAATCCACCTTCTACTTCCACTGCCGAAGTAGCAACTTTCATGGCAGAGAAAAATTTGAGGTTTGAATTTTTTTAGAAATACTATTAGTGGAGTCAGGAGGGCTTTTTGCAAGTTTTGTCCCGATATTTCTTATGTTTTTCTAAAAAATAGTAGAACCGACACACTAACTAGGCATATTAGGGCAAAACACTCCTAGAATCAGTCACGACAAACACAAAATTCTACTTTTAGTGGCAAACTAAGCATTTTTAGTCGTAATCGTCAAAGAGACAAACTAATCTAGCTAAATAACTGAACAACCTTTTAGTTTTGCTGAAAATGAAGCATTCACAAATTTTATTACAACTACACATAATCTTGAATATAATCCGTTCTGTAAAGATACTATTAGAGGAAAAATGTTCAGGGTTGTTGAAAAAAGAAAACAAATTTTAATTATAAATTTTCTTTTATGTCACAAAGAGTAACACTTATTTCTGATTGCTTTGAAGCTCTTAACGATTTTCATTACATAACTGTTACTGCACATTTTATTCATACTGATTGGCTTTTTAATAAAAGAATTATTGATTTTAAATTTTTTTTCTTTATAATGGTTCTAATCTTAGTCAGACTATTATGAAAATTGTTAGAGAATTTAGATTTGAATCTAAATTTTTTCTATTTTAGTTGACAATTCTAGCAATAATACTGTTACAGTTGAGCTTTTAAAAAATCATTTAGATCGGTTTAGAATGGAAAACTTTTCATATTTGTTATGTATGTCACATTATTAACTTGTGTGTACAGGATGATTTAAAATGTATAGATTTTTATATTCATAATTTAAGAAGTACTAGTTTATTTATTAGAAGTAGTGGTCTAAGGAGGCAAAACTTTAAACAAAGTTGTTCTAGCATATGCCTACAAATTAAAAGTTTATCTTAGGATATAAGGACTCATTGGAACTCAACATATAATATGTTGAGGAAAACTATTCCTTATCGGATTGCAATAGATGTGTTTATTTTCACGAAATTACCAAATATATTTATTTTCGATGATGAATGAAAAATTATTAAAGTAATTTTATGAATTTCTGAAAAATTTTGAAAGTGTAACTAAATTATTTTTGGGTTTTATTATCTCCAACTAATTTAGTTTTTTATGAGTTAACTGAAATTACTGAGCTGTTTTATACATAACGAGATGATTCTTTACTTCAAGATATTATTGTACTTATGAAAGAAAAATTCAATAAGTATTTTAAATATTTTTTTACTATATTTTGTTTTGCTACTATTATGGATCCTCTAATTAAATTTGAAGGATGTAAATATTAACTTAAAATTTTTTTATAAAAAATGAATTATCCTGATTATACCCTAGTATGAAAAGATATTGAGAATTCTATAAATAATATGTATGATTTTTATGATTCTCCATTTAGAAATAAACAATAATCCCAACATGCATCTTCATTTAGGCCTAAAAGTTCTCTATTATCTGATTTGTTATCTGCATCGAAAAGATCAAGAAGCTCAGACTCACTGGATGAGATTTTTAATATTCTACTCGAGCTATAACTCCTGAGATTGATGTAGACCAAGGATTTGAAAATTTTGATATTTTAGCCTGGTGGAATCACAAAAATCTACATATCATGTGCTTTCTATCACGACGCGTGATTTACTAACCCCTCCCACCTTTACAATAGCTTCATAATCTGCTTTTAGTACAGCTGGACGAGTACTCACTGATACGAGAAACCGCATGGCATCAGAAACTATCGAGATGAGCATCTGCGGGAAGGATTGACTGGATGTAGAGACAAGAAGTTAGAATCAATCAGTAGATGAAATCATTGAAGACTCTCTAGAAGAAGATTGAAGAAATGAAGATCTTTTGTATTTGTATTTGTATCAATTTATATTTTAATTTATATATTACATTTATATTTTTATCAATTTATACTTTATTTTTAATCTATATAGTTCATTTGTATTTGTATCAATTTATCCAATATATTGTATTGTTAATAAAAAAAATTTACATTTGCATTTTACAGCTTGTATCAATTTTATCTAAAATTGTGAAAATTTTTAGAATTTTTAAGAATCTTTTAGAACTTAAAAATTTTTTTTAAAATTTTTTTATTTATAATAAAACATGGGCCGAGCCGGGTCGGGTATGGCCCGGCCCAGCCCGGGCGAGTCTCCAGGCCATGCTTGAGTCCCCCTAGGGGGCCGGGACCATCCAGGAATTGCGAACGGGCCCAGGCTTGGCCCAACCCGGTCCTTGACCCGCCGAGTTCGGGCCCAGCCCGTTTCGCATCTCTAATCCCATACGTCTTATAGATTCTTCTCTCAAATTTTTCTTTATCCAGAGCGTTGTTAATGTCTATGCTCTTTTAAATCACAAACCTTTTAAATTTAGGGCGTGTTTGTTTCGCCGCAAAACGCAAGTCGTAAAACTTCTTTTCCATTTTCCGTTGTTTGTTTCGCTGAAAAACAAGTTGCAAAATACAACTCTTCTTTTTTCACTTGCAGTTGCTACAGTTAAACTTGTGGTCATGTAAATCTCACTTTTACACTCATATTTTCTCACTTGCAGTTGCTACAGTTAATTTTGTGGTCATGTAACTCTCACTTGTAGTACACTTACAGTTCAAAACAGTTACTTGATAATCAATATATAATTTAATATTATTAAATATTTAATATTTTAAATAGTGTTCAATTTCTTATTTAATTATTTAATTATTTTATATTTTTAATCTTTAATTTTTTTATTGTTTTTAATATTGTTTTAATATTTAATATTTTACTATTTTAATTTAATATTTTATTTAATACTTTATTATTTTATTAATACTTATTCCATTTTTATTATTTTATTTAGAGTTAATATTTTATTAATATAATAATATTATACTTTAATATAAAATTACTATATATTTAATTATTTATTTTTTAATATAAAAATTACTTTATTAATATCATAATATATTTTATTAATACTATAATGATAATTTATATAATTATATTTTACTTTGTTAATTTATATTTCTATAATATTACGATAATATTATAATAAAATTTATATTATAATAATTTTCAAGTATTTTTAATATTATAATATTATAACTATATTTTATTATTGTTGTAAGATTTTTTAATATTTATATTTTATTAATATTCTTAAAATTTTATTAATGTTCTTTAGATTTTCTTAAAATTTTATATTATTTATTTAGTTAATATTTTAGTAATATTTTACTATTTATACTAATATATTATTAATATTATTGTTATAAATAAAATATTAAGATTATTATTTTTTATCTCAAATTTATTAATACAATTTAATTTGCAATAGAAGATTTAATTTAATAGTATTTATAATATTTAAATCACTGCTACAGTTAATTTTGTGGTCAACTTTTCCACTTACACTTTTACATTACCAATCAAATAGCGTAAAACACAATATAATTTATCATTTACATTTTCACTTTATCAACCAAACACCGTAAAACACAATATACTTTTCTATTTACACTTCACTTTATCAATCAAATACCGTAAAACACAATATATTTTCTCTACTACAGTTCACTTTTTCCATTCTCATTTTACGACTTACGACTTGCGACATTTTGCAACGAAACAAGCCCTTAGTCATCCTCATCTTTGAAACTTCCAAGTGTGGACTAGTTGTGCCTGTTGGAAGCCCGTACAGACGCTCTTTTTTGCGCTCAGGCCAAGTTACTGTTTACAGTCAGAGCCTGTCCTATAGAGACTATTGTTTTCTTTCCTTATTTTTAATTTATTTTATCTTTCTATGGAAACGAAGACTGATTGGTGTTTTTGTTTGAGTGCAGGAATCATGTTCTTCCAGAATGTGACAACAATTTGGCCAGTAATTTAATCATCATAGAGGAAAAAATTGCTAAAACAAATTGAGGTTACTTACCTCTCCCATCATCTTCCTCGGTCAGAGCAGACGGAGGCGGCTGTAAAAGAGGAGCAGCAGACGTTGGCGACGGAGACAGCCCAGCAACGGAAATTTTAGGATCCTCTTCAAAGAATTTCGAAACACCGTACCTAAAACTGCAGCTCTCTCCAAGAATTCCGCCCTCTGTTTCCGAGTAGCAACATTGAAAGAACACAAGTGGCTGTTGTAAGCACTGGCTGCACACATCCGCTGAAAGATCCCTCGTGCACTGCACCAGCACATATATTGTCGGCTGATCACTACTTTCGTACACCAACATCTCTCCCATTGCGAACATGAGCGAACTAGAATTATGCGCGGTATGATATGAGAGATTTCTCATCAGCACCCCCGCGTTCTTGCTAAATGTGTCGGGGTCATTTGCGTTCATTCCGGCAGGATAGAGAAAATTTCTGTCATTGCGGAACAAGGAGAAGGACTCGTCAGAGTAGCGGAGTTGGCAGGTGTCGTACCTTGAGTGGCGGTGTGCACGCAGGCGCTGCAGTCGGACTGTGGGAGATGGGATCTGCGGTGGCGGCGGTACTTGGAGAGGAGGAGGAGGAGGTGGTGGAGGTGGAGTCAGAGAAGAGCCATGTCTAGCTCTGGCTGTTAGCATAAAGAGATTTTTTCTACATATTTTCTTTTACTTTTCTTGTTTTTCTAATATTAATTTGGACCCAGGAGAATATATTTTAGCTGAGGTTGGTACCTGTTGTGGCTTATGTCTGCCACTTACTCAAAAGTCCACTTAGGAGTTGTCTTCCAGTGCGTAATCCTGTATCTTACTTAGAGAGTAGATTAGGGTTTAGAGTGCTATTAGAATTTAGGTCCATACAGAGTCTAAACAGTAAATGAGGAAAAAAAATGAAGTGTTTATCTTTGAAGGGCTAAATCACCAAAAACTATCATGAACTTTCAAGATTTTTAAAAACAATCATAAACTTAGTTTCTTACAGTTAAGTACCAAATTTTTTTTAAGAAACTACAATTCGTCAGTTAGATATTATCATTTTGACCAGATGCTCCCACATGACCATTTATGATCAATTAATGACAAAAATATTCTCACTTACCTCTCATCATCTCTTAAGAAACCCAAATTTTCTCAACCCAACACCCACGAGCTTCCACAACCACTTCAACCTTCGCATCAATAGAAGATGACCCATGATGACCGATCAAGACTGACGATAATGATCGCTCATCTCCAACAACTCTAAAGAGGCTCGAAAGATGAAATTCTTCTCGTTACAGCAAGGGGAATGTTTTTTTCGTTCTTGAGAGAGTGAGAATTAAGGGAGAGGGTTTTTGTTTTGGACATTTTTCTAATTTTAGGTTATGAAGATTTTGATGGGTAGACTAATTGGTGGAATGGGGCCGAATTGATGCCGGGGGGATGACTTTTAAGCTTCCATTAACTAATAGATAGTAGTTTCCTGAAAAGTTCACACTACTTGGTTGTGATAAAGAAGATTTATGACAGTTTTTTTTGGAAAATCATAATACTTCATGGTAATATTTTATAATTTAGTCTTTTTTAAGTCATACTTAAGACTATCTTAGGATTTAGATGTTAGAAATTAAGAATATACTCAAAAATTCATGAAGATCAAAATAACCCAAGGATCTAGAATTTATATGCATCTCAAGAATAAATACAGAATTAAACACATACCTGAAGCCATTGAGAGATTGAGGAAGTTAGATGGATGAAAATCTTAATCCCTTTCCTTTGATTCTTGCAAACCCTAATGCAAACTCCTTTCTTCTCTCTGTCTCCTTTTCCTTGCAAAAAACCCTATTCTCAAATTGATGGTTCCACACAAGGGAAGAGGTTTGTTTTTTTTTTATTCACAGAGGAGAGAAGAGGGTCCACATTTGCAAATAACCCCCTTGAGATAAAACCACCCATCATGGCCCTTTATATCTCAAGTGATTATAAACTTATATAAATGTAACCATAATATTTGGGCATGCATAATATCAGTTAGGCTTTAATTATGGAATCCAATAATAAATATAAGGGTAGTGGGCCACCTTAATGTGAGATTAACATTCTCCCACTTGGACCACTAGCCGATTATGATAAAAACTTTGGAAAACAAACAAAAAAGACTCATTTCAAAAACATTTTGACTCCATTGAATTCCATACTGAAAAACTTTGACACGTGATCACGAATTTAAAAATAATAACTGATAAGCCCAAATAATTAAATACTGTAATACTACAATTAGCTTGGACCATTAATGTGAGTCATAGCGGTTATACAATATCTATGTCATACTCCCTTCTACGTACCAAAACATTGATAACCCTTACTAATTGAGTCCATAACCAAAATGATCCCTGTAATTTGTCTTGTCAAGACATTTCCTGTTTAACAAACATCCATACATAATATGTTCATACATAATTGGATAACAGGAAATATAGAAACAAACTTTTATTGCGCAATAGTGTCAATTACATAAGTACCAAAACATACATTACAGATTACTCAAAAGACCCATTCTAATAACATGTTCTTTGAATGTCTTTGGAGGTAATCCCTTGGTCAATGGATCAGCAACCATTAAAATGGTACTTATATTCTCAATAGACACCTTTTGTTTCTGAACTCTTTCTCTAACCACCAAGTACTTAAGTTCCATGTGTCTGGAACCACTAGAGTACTTTCCATTCTTAGAGAAGAAAACGGCTGCTGTATTATCACAAAATATCTTCAGCGGCCTGGCAATAGAATCAACTACACCAAGTGCTGAGATAAAATTACGTAACCATAATGCATGATTCGTGGCCTCAAAACAAGCTATGAACTCAGCCTCCATCGTGGATGAAGCAGTGATAGACTGCTTTACACTCTTCCACGAGATTGCCCCACCTGCCAGCATGAAAATAAAGCCTGAGGTAGACTTCCTGCTATCTGGACAACCAGCAAAATCTGAGTCCGAATAGCCGATCACTTCCAACTGATCTGATCGCCTATATGTGAGCATATGATCCTTCGTCCCTTGAAGATACCGCATTACTTTCTTTACCAATTTCCAGTGCTCCATTCCTGGATTACTCTGGTATCTTCCTAACATCCCAACAGCAAAACTGATATCTGGCCTGGTACAAGTATGTGCATACATCAAGCTCCCAACAGCTGACGCATACGGAACTTTCTGCATTTGACCCTTTTCTAAGTCATTTCTAGGACACTGGCTCCCACTTAATTTGTCACCCTTCATAATGGGTGCACAACTGGCTGAACATAATCCATATGAAATCTTTTCAAGACTCGATTGATATAACCTTTCTGAGACAGTCCTAGCAATCCTCGAGATCTATCCCTGAAGATCTCTATGCCAATAACATAAGCTGCCTCACCCATATCAACCATCTTAAAGTTCCTGGTAAGATAGTCTTTAGTTCATACAGCAAACCAATATCACTACTGGCTAACAAGATATCATCCACATACAGAACCAAAAAGATAAACTTGCTCCCACTGATCTTCAGATATATACACTGATCAACAGTGTTTTCTGTAAATCCGAAAGAGTTAATGGTATCATTAAACGTTATATACCATTGCCTGGAAGCTTGTTTCAATCCGTATATGGATTTCTTTAATTTGCAAGCCAAGTGTTCTTTTTCTTTCTTTGCGAACCCTTCAGGTTGTTTCATGTAAATTTCCTCATCCAAATTTCCATTCAGAAAAGCTGTTTTCACATCCATTTGATGTAACTCTAAGTCATAATGAGCTACAAGGGCCATGATGATTCTAAAAGAGTCTTTCTTTGATACTGGAGAGAAGGTTTCTTTATAATCAATGCCTTCTTTCTGAGTGAAACTGTAACGCCCCGATCCCAAAGATACGGGAACGTCACTGCAACGCATATACGTAGGTCAGATGGTGCCCCCACGTATATACGCTAAGCATAAGTACAACAAGTATCAGAGTACAACACACAGCGTGGTATATTCATATGCCAACTTACAAGAGATAAATACAAAGCTATACAAGTTATGATAAGCAAAATCACTTTACAAGTGTCCTCTATCACAACCCAAGTCCAAAATGAACGATATACAATCAAAAATACAAAAATGCTCACGAAATGGATGGAGATCCCGTGAACCAAAAGGAAGAGTCTGGCACGATGACCGGAGCTAATCTGCCTGCTCACTAAAGAAAGCCTGATCTTCGGTGGATGGCTCCACTTCGACCCAGGCCTCGGAATCTGAATATGCAAATCCAAAGGGTCAAGACATATAATAACAAATAAAAGATAGTCAAGTGACATAAGGATCATGAATAGAGGTAATGAAGTTACAATAAATAGCAATGAATAACAAGCGATGTAAACTCAATAAGGTAAGATCATATGCAATGAATCTATAGTTAATGTCTTATTATTATTACTCGTCTTACTGTGATATCTACCTATGTGATCCAGCGTCCCAGAGCACATAGATCCATATCCTAGTAAAACAAGGTTGTTATTGGAAACAGCGGTTGTATCGACGAACTATGTTTACAGTGGGTCCCGTGCATGCCCGGGACCACGGCCCAGTATTGTTCCGTTGCTTGAAGACGGAACCTGCCGCTAGGCTAACAGGAGGGTCTTATGTATGCCCTTGTCATGACAGTAAACAGGAAAGGGAGGAAGCACTCCCCTCGGTCCCCTGGAGTACCGCAGGTAAGACCGGAAAATATAGTGCACAACCTAATACCACTGTAAACACGAACACATATCGATATTCCGCATATTTCCCCCGACCCATATGTAAGTTGGTGCTTTTTATGTAAAAGTCAAGTGTATCATGCTTAGTTTTAAGGGATGGCATGATAAGTGGTGATATTATTGTTTAACATGTCATGGAACGAGTATATGCAATAATAAGTCATGAGGTAACAAGAGATACATCCATCCAGTGATAGGTCATGTAGAGCCAGTATTGAAGCATGAACAAGCAAGATATAATACATATGTAACAAGTATAAAAACCAAATTCAGAACAGAAATTAACTATGACACACAGTCAGGATTAGTCGACTAGGGGTAAGGGTTAGTCGACTAATACTGGGATACAGAGAGTTAGAATTCTGTTTCAGGGAAAGTTAGTCGACTAGGGTAGGAAGGTTAGTCGACTAATAGGGAGTTCTAGTCGACTAATGGACATTTAAGTCGACTAAGTCTGCTGATACAGAAAGTTGGGTTTCTGGTCCAGGAAGGATTAGTCGACTAGGTAAATTTAGGAGTCGACTAATATGGGTTTCCAGAGGGTTTGTTAGTCGACTAATATTTGGGGCAAGTTGACTAATACTGGTTTTTCCAGAAAACTAAGTTTCAGCTAAGTGTTCTAGTCGACTAGTTCCTATGATGAGTCGACTAATACTGTGAAGAACAGTGAGCAGATCAAAATTTCTGGAAGTGTGTTTGATGGTTCAATTCGTGGTTTTTGGTGATCTAGATGTACAAGAAGTGTAGATACTAGTATTCTAGGGCTAATACAAGTCTTGGTGAGTGAAATACTCACTTGGGATAGGTTCAATTTTGACTTGATTCAAGGATGAGGATGATGGCTTCACTCCACACTTGTTGTTGAAGCTTGAGGTGAAGAAGTGCTCTTGGAGTTGCCTTGGGCTGGAGGGAAAGGTCTTGAAGTGATCTTGGAGCTAGGGTTCAGTTGTGGAAGGAGGAGATTATGGAGCTTCTCCTCTCTTGTTGAAGTGAAAGAGAGAAAAAGAGTGATTTGCAAATGAATAGGAATTTATAGTTTGGGATTTTTGTAAAGGGGTTGGAAATTGGATAGAAGTGAGGGGTTTTCTTGCAAAAGGAGGGGTGAGGTGAGTGTCCTCTCCTTGGCCACTTGGCCGGCTGTGGGTGAGAGAGAGAGTGAGTGGTGTTAGGTGAAGTGTGAGTGGGATTTGAGGTGGCACATGAGGTGGAAATGGAATTTGCAATTTTTGGAAAAATGCCCGAAATTCAAGTATTTTGGAATGGTCTGAAAATTTTACCAAAAATCAAGAATAATATTTGAAGACCAATGGTGAAATTCGTTTGAAGAAATACTGTATAGATTTTTAATTAAAAATCCCGGAATCAGTTATTTACCGACTCCGAAAGAATTTTCATAAATTTATAAAATTCTCAGAAAAAGAGTATAGGTAAGAAATATGATTCTAAGAAATAAAGTCTAAAGGACTTTCTAGAAATTCCTAACAGTTTGGAAGATAAAAATTCGGAAATCGGCCAGCGGTACTGGCCGACACCGGTTTCGGAGAAATTCATTTTAATTCCAGAAAATTCCAGAAAATCACATAAAATCTAAAATATTGGAAAATGATATTTGAAATTAAAATCGGTCAAATACGGAAGGTACATCGGAAAATACGGTCAAAGAACTGAATACGTAACTAGGCACGTATTCCGGGAGAGGGGTATTACAATCTACCCACCTTACAAAAATTTCGTCCTCGAAATTTCATAAGGTAAAAGATAACAGGAAAAGCAATAGATAGATATGGATACAAGGAAAGATAACGGTAGAAAAAGTAGAAGGGAAGAGTCTTACCCAATCAAGATGTGAAAAGATGAGGATAACGATCCCGGATAACGTCCTCACGCTCCCAAGTGGCCTCTCCTGGCGCATGCCTGTTCCATGACACCAATACCAATGGAATAGCTCTGTCCTTCAGTGTCTTGACACTCCTATCCAGAATGGCCAACGGCTGTTCTTGGTATGATAAATCCGGTTGTAGCTCCAGCTCGGAATGATCCAGAATATGGCTGTCATCCCTGACATACTTCCTCAACTGAGACACGTGGAAGACATTATGCACCCCGTCCAAAGAAGGCGGTAATGCCAATCTATAGGACACATCTCCCACACGATCCAGGATCTCGAATGGGCCAATATACCTTGGACTTAGCTTCCCACGAGCACCGAACCGGATCACTCCCTTGGTAGGTGATATCCTCAAGAATACATGATCTCCAACCTGGAACTCCAATGGCCTTCTCCGAGTGTCCGCCCAACTCTTCTGCCTACTCTGAGCTGCTCTGAGATGATTTCTGATAACCCTGACTTTCTCTGTAGTCTGCATCAGAATCTCTGGTCCCAAAAGACTCCTCTCACCGACTTCATCCCAACAAATCGGTGATCGGCACTTCCTACCATACAATGCCTCAAAGGGTGCCATCTTAATACTTGCCTGGTAGCTGTTGTATATGAAAACTCAGCCAAGTGAAGATGGTCTTCCCAAGATCCCCCAAAGTCAATCATGCAAGCCCTCAACATATCTTCAAGAATCTGGATAGTCCTCTCAGATTGTCCGTCTGTCTGAGGATGATAAGAAGTACTGAATTTCAGACGAGTTCCCAGACTCTCTTGGAGACTCTCCCAGAAATGAGATCTGAATCTGGTGTCTCTATCTGACACAATACTAACTGGAACTCCATGCAGACGAACCACCTCCTTCATATACTTATCTGCCAGAACCTCTGTCGACTGGCCTACCCTGAATGGTATGAAGTGAGCTGACTTGGTGAGGCGATCAACTATCACCCACACCGCATTATTACCCCTGGGACTCCGAGGTAATGCCGTCACAAAATCCATGGTGATATGCTCCCACTTCCATTCGGGTATCGGCAAAGGTTGAAGAAGTCCAGCTGGTCTCTGATGCTCGATCTTTATCTGCTGGCAAACCAAGCATTTGGCAACAAACTGGGCTATCTCCCTCTTCATAGCATTCCACCAAAAGTGCTTCTTCAGATCCTGGTACATCTTGTTTCCTCCTGGATGTATAGAATAAGCTGAACTGTGAGCTTCCTCCAAAATCTTCTGTCTGACTTCTCCCTGGGGAACACAAAGTCTATCTCCAAAATACAATGCACCATCTGGATGGATACAGATATCAGTCCTCAAACCAGCCTCCACCTGAGCTCTGAATGTCTGCAATCTGGGGTCCTCCTTCTGAGCTTCCTTGATCTCCCCTATCAATGATGACTGGATCTGTAAAGTCATAAGCTGCCCTGCCTTATCACCTCCTTGCACCAACATCAAATCCAATCTGATGAAATCTCGAATCAATTCCCTCTGCTGAGTAAGGTGGACTAGCACTCTGTTCTCTGGCATCCTGCTCAGTGCATCTGGAACTGTATTGACTTTGCCTGGATGATACTGCAAGTCAATATCATAGTCCGCCATAAGCTCCAACCACCTCCTCTGCCTCATATTCAACTCCTTCTGTGAGAAAATATACTTGAGGCTCTTGTGGTCTGTGTATATCAACACTTTGTCTCCCAGAAGGTAGTGTCTCCAGATCTTCAAAGCAAATATCACAGCTGCCAACTCCAAGTCATGAGTTGGGTAATTCCTCTCATGAGGCTTCAACTGCCTAGATGCATATGCTATAACATGATCATGTTGCATAAGCACACACCCCAGGCCTTTACCTGATGCATCACAGAAAATGACCATCCCTCCTCTTCCTGAAGGGGTCCTCAAGATTGGAGCTGAAATAAGCCTCTGCTTCAACTGCTCAAATGCTGCATCACAATCTTCTGTCCATATGTATCTCTCCCCTTTTCTGGTGAGCCTGGTCAACGGAGCTGCAAGTCTAGAGAAATCCTGGACAAAGCGCCTGTAATATCCGGCTAGTCCAAGAAAGCTCTTTATCTCAGTCACTGTCTCCGGAACTGGCCAATCCTTCACTGCCTGGACTTTACTAGGATCAACTGAAATTCCTTCTGCTGAAACTATGTGTCCAAGGAAAGCTATGCTGTCCAACCAGAACTCACACTTGCTCCTCTTGGCATGAAGCTGCTCCTGCTGGAGGGTCTGCAACACAATCCTCAAGTGCTCTGCATGCTCCTTCTCATTCCTTGAATAGATCAGGATGTCATCTATGAATACAACTACAAACTGATCTAGGTAAGGGGAGAACACTCGATTCATCAAATCCATGAAAACCGCAGGGGCATTGGTGACTCCGAAAGGCATAACTAGAAATTCATAGTGGCCATAACGGGTCCTGAATGCCGTCTTCGGAACATCCTCCTTCTTCACCCTCAGCTGATGGTAACCCGACTGCAAATCTAACTTAGAAAATACACGGGCTCCATGAAGCTGATCAAACAAGTCATCAATCCGGGGCAAGGGATACTTGTTCTTGATGGTGACCTTGTTCAACTCCCTATAATCAATACAAAGCCTCTTACCACCATCCTTCTTATTCGCCAAGAGCACTGGAGCTCCCCATGGTGAAGTGCTCGGCCGAATCAATCCCTTGTCCGAATACTCCTGCAGTTGCTTCTTCAAGATCTCCAACTCCGTCGGTGCCATCCTGTACGGAGCCTTGGATATAGGAGCTGTCCCTGGAACTGTATCAATGGAGAACTCCACTATCCTCTCCGGTGGAAGCCCTGAGACCTCAGCAAAGACTTCTGGAAATTCATCCCACACCGGCACTCCCTTCAGAACCTCCGAAGTGGTCATCTGAATCTCCTTCTTAGCAGGCTTCACCTCTCCACTGAACTGGAACTCCGGCTGATGCGGGATTCTGAAATTGATCTTCCTCCCTCTACAGTCGATCACCGCATAGTACTGACTGAGCCAGGTCATGCCTAAGATTACGTCGTACCCTTTGGTGTCTAGTACGAGCATATCTATGGCCAAGGTCTTCCCACAAAGCTCCACTGGACAGTCAGCACAAACTCTAGAAGATACAACTACCCCATTCCCAGTACTTATCTCCCACTTGTGGTCTAAAGCCTTAACAGGTATGGAATGAACAGCCACAAAATGGTCGGAGATATAACAGTGGGATGCACCCGAATCGAAGAGAGCGAGAACAGGTATAGAATGAACTCTGATGTTACCTGTAATCACCTCCTCTGAAGCCTCAGCCTCCTCTGCTGTCAGGTTGTAGGCCTGACCTCTGCCACGCCCCGCTGCCGTCCGGGCTCCTCTCTGCACTGGGCGAGCAACATGCGGTGGAGGAAGGGGAAGAGCTCTCCTCATCACTGGTCCCTGGTGCCTCTGCCCAACTGGCCCTGGTAGTGCCCTCTGTCCATTCTGCCCTTGAGGTGCCGGCAAGGTTTGATTAGCAAACCCCATTCTCCTGTGCGGACAGGTCTCCACGGCATGGTCTCGTGCTCCACACACCAAACACCATCCGTTTGCCCTCCGGCAATCCTGCTGAGAGTGTCCTGGTTTCTGGCAGAAATTGCAGATAAGACCTGGTCGAGCCACCTGGTAAGGAACTGCCCTGAATGGTTGCCTGGCCTGGACCTTCGCTGCTCTGGATGGTCCTCCTCTGCCCACCGGCACAAACGGCCTCTTCATGGCCTGGTTCTCTTGCTTCTTCTGAAACCCACGCTCCACCTCTCGAGCGATGGTGAGAACCTCAGCATAGGTCTTCAGCTGCTGGGGCATCAGAAACATCTGGATCTCCATCTGTAAACCCTGCTGAAACCTGCTTGCCCTCTTCTCTTCATCTGACACCATGTAAGGGGCAAAGCGACTCAGCCTGAGGAATTCTGCAGCATACTCATCCACGGATCTGTTCCCCTGTTGAAGCCTGATGAACTGCTCCTCCATATCTTTCTGAGCAGTGGCGGGAAAGAACCTGCTATAAAAGCTCTTGGAGAACGTATCCCAAGAGATAGGCTTCTTCAAGCGAGCCTCCTCTGCAAGCCACCAAGTCCTGGCTATGTCCTTCAGCTGGATCTTTGCAACCTCCACTTGGTTCTCCTTAGGCACCCTGGCGGCGTTCAGCAGATCGGTGGTGTCTGTTAACCACTGCTCAGCCTCCAATGGCCTCTCGACTCCCGTGAATACGGCCGGCTGTAGCCGTCGGAAGTCTGAGATGTTCCCCGGCTTCTGCTCCTTCGGGGCTGCCAACTCCTGCCTGAGGAGCTCAGTCTGCTGATGCTGATTCTCCATCTGCTGTTGCTGGTTTCCCAGCATAGTCTGAATGATCCTCAGGACATCAGCACCCTCTCCTCCTACGGGTCCATTCGGTACTTGCCCGACATTGTTGCGACCCGAACGTCTCTCCATACCGAAAGGGATAAGATCTGGAATTGGAAACAAAGGGAAGGAGTTTAGGATACGAGGAATGAATCAAGGACGAAGTCAAGAAGGACTATATAACTTTGTACATTGTAGTTGGCATTAGCAAATCACTAGAATTTGCCACTTGGTTGTACTTTTAGGTTTGAGAGCCTAGGCTCTGATACCAACCTGTAACGCCCCGATCCCAAAGATACGGGAACGTCACTGCAACGCATATACGTAGGTCAGATGGTGCCCCCACGTATATACGCTAAGCATAAGTACAACAAGTATCAGAGTACAACACACAGCGTGGTATATTCATATGCCAACTTACAAGAGATAAATACAAAGCTATACAAGTTATGATAAGCAAAATCACTTTACAAGTGTCCTCTATCACAACCCAAGTCCAAAATGAACGATATACAATCAAAAATACAAAAATGCTCACGAAATGGATGGAGATCCCGTGAACCAAAAGGAAGAGTCTGGCACGATGACCGGAGCTAATCTGCCTGCTCACTAAAGAAAGCCTGATCTTCGGTGGATGGCTCCACTTCGACCCAGGCCTCGGAATCTGAATATGCAAATCCAAAGGGTCAAGACATATAATAACAAATAAAAGATAGTCAAGTGACATAAGGATCATGAATAGAGGTAATGAAGTTACAATAAATAGCAATGAATAACAAGCGATGTAAACTCAATAAGGTAAGATCATATGCAATGAATCTATAGTTAATGTCTTATTATTATTACTCGTCTTACTGTGATATCTACCTATGTGATCCAGCGTCCCAGAGCACATAGATCCATATCCTAGTAAAACAAGGTTGTTATTGGAAACAGCGGTTGTATCGACGAACTATGTTTACAGTGGGTCCCGTGCATGCCGGGACCACGGCCCAGTATTGTTCCGTTGCTTGAAGACGGAACCTGCCGCTAGGCTAACAGGAGGGTCTTATGTATGCCCTTGTCATGACAGTAAACAGGAAAGGGAGGAAGCACTCCCCTCGGTCCCCTGGAGTACCGCAGGTAAGACCGGAAAATATAGTGCACAACCTAATACCACTGTAAACACGAACACATATCGATATTCCGCATATTTCCCCCGACCCATATGTAAGTTGGTGCTTTTTATGTAAAAGTCAAGTGTATCATGCTTAGTTTTAAGGGATGGCATGATAAGTGGTGATATTATTGTTTAACATGTCATGGAACGAGTATATGCAATAATAAGTCATGAGGTAACAAGAGATACATCCATCCAGTGATAGGTCATGTAGAGCCAGTATTGAAGCATGAACAAGCAAGATATAATACATATGTAACAAGTATAAAAACCAAATTCAGAACAGAAATTAACTATGACACACAGTCAGGATTAGTCGACTAGGGGTAAGGGTTAGTCGACTAATACTGGGATACAGAGAGTTAGAATTCTGTTTCAGGGAAAGTTAGTCGACTAGGGTAGGAAGGTTAGTCGACTAATAGGGAGTTCTAGTCGACTAATGGACATTTAAGTCGACTAAGTCTGCTGATACAGAAAGTTGGGTTTCTGGTCCAGGAAGGATTAGTCGACTAGGTAAATTTAGGAGTCGACTAATATGGGTTTCCAGAGGGTTTGTTAGTCGACTAATATTTGGGGCAAGTCGACTAATACTGGGTTTTTCCAGAAAACTAAGTTTCAGCTAAGTGTTCTAGTCGACTAGTTCCTATGATGAGTCGACTAATACTGTGAAGAACAGTGAGCAGATCAAAATTTCTGGAAGTGTGTTTGATGGTTCAATTCGTGGTTTTTGGTGATCTAGATGTACAAGAAGTGTAGATACTAGTATTCTAGGGCTAATACAAGTCTTGGTGAGTGAAATACTCACTTGGGATAGGTTCAATTTTGACTTGATTCAAGGATGAGGATGATGGCTTCACTCCACACTTGTTGTTGAAGCTTGAGGTGAAGAAGTGCTCTTGGAGTTGCCTTGGGCTGGAGGAAAGGTCTTGAAGTGATCTTGGAGCTAGGGTTCAGTTGTGGAAGGAGGAGATTATGGAGCTTCTCCTCTCTTGTTGAAGTGAAAGAGAGAAAAAGAGTGATTTGCAAATGAATAGGAATTTATAGTTTGGGATTTTTGTAAAGGGGTTGGAAATTGGATAGAAGTGAGGGGTTTTCTTGCAAAAGGAGGGGTGAGGTGAGTGTCCTCTCCTTGGCCACTTGGCCGGCTGTGGGTGAGAGAGAGAGTGAGTGGTGTTAGGTGAAGTGTGAGTGGGATTTGAGGTGGCACATGAGGTGGAAATGGAATTTTGCAATTTTTGGAAAAATGCCCGAAATTCAAGTATTTGGAATGGTCTGAAAATTTTACCAAAAATCAAGAATAATATTTGAAGACCAATGGTGAAATTCGTTTGAAGAAATACTGTATAGATTTTTAATTAAAAATCCCGGAATCAGTTATTTACCGACTCCGAAAGAATTTTCATAAATTTATAAAATTCTCAGAAAAAGAGTATAGGTAAGAAATATGATTCTAAGAAGTCTAAAGGACTTTCTAGAAATTCCTAACAGTTTGGAAGATAAAAATTCGGAAATCGGCCAGCGGTACTGGCCGACACCGGTTTCGGAGAAATTCATTTTAATTCCAGAAAATTCCAGAAAATCACATAAAATCTAAAATATTGGAAAATGATATTTGAAATTAAAATCGGTCAAATACGGAAGGTACATCGGAAAATACGGTCAAAGGACTGAATACGTAACTAGGCACGTATTCCGGGAGAGGGGTATTACAGAAACCTTTAGCCACAAGTCTGGCCTTATATCGTTCGATATTGCCTTTAGAGTCGCGCTTGGTCTTAAAGACCCATTTACACCCGACTTTCTTATAGTTATTAGGCAATTCGACGAGATCCCAGACTTTATTTTGGTCCATAGATTTCAACTCTTCATTCATAGCATCAATCCATTTACTAGAATCATTGCTTTCAATGGCTTGTGAAAATGAAACTGGATCTTTATTAATCCCAATATCAAAATCAGATTCCTGTAGATACACCACATAATCATCTGAAATGGCAGATCTTCTTTCCTTTGAGATCTCCTCAAAGCTGTCGGTTGTGGTGGTTCTACAACATTTTCAATGGCGATATCCTCATGAAGTGGTGAACCAATATCATTATGTTGTTCTGGTATCTCAGCTTGATGATCAAGCTGAGGGACAACAATTTCTCTTGAAGTAAAGGGTATTGGGATATTTACCCTTATCACTTCAAGATCTACCTTTCTTGGTTCATCACTCCCACTAATTTCGCCATTCTCAAGGAATCTGGCATTACCAGTTTCAACAATTCTTGTACTATGATTAGGACAATAAAATTTGTACCCTTTAGACTTATCTGGATAACCAATGAAATACCCAGATATGGTCCTTGAGTCTAATTTCTTTTCTTATGGATTATATATTCTAGCCTCTGCTGGACAACCCCAAACATGTAAATGTCTTAAACTAGGTTTCCTACCAGTCCACAACTCGAAAGGAGTTGTTGGGACTGCTTTACTAGGAACCCTGTTCAAGATATACATAACAGTCTTTAAGGCTTCATTCCATAATGAATTAGGTACATTAGAGAAGCTCATCATGCTCCTAACCATATCCATAAGTGTTCGGTTTCGCCTTTCAGCAACACACCATTCTGCTGAGGCGTACCTGGCATTTTGTATTGAGCACAAATATCATGCTTTTCTAGAAATTTGGCAAATGGGCCAGGATTTTGTCCTGACTCATCATATCTTCCATAAAACTCACCACCTCGATCTGATCTTATGATTTTAACTTTTCTATCTAATTGTCTCGACTTCTGTAATGAACACCTCAAGGATGTCAACAGCCTGAGACTTTCATGAATTAGATATACATAACCATAACGAGACAGATCATTTATAAAGGTAATGAAGTATCTCTCTCCCGTAAAATATGGAATAGAGAGTGATCCACAAATATCTGTATGAATAATCTCAAGAAGCTCTTTACTTCTTGTGGCACCTTTCTTGGTGTGTTTGGTTTGCTTTCCTTTTATGCAATCCACACAAACATCAAAATCAGTGAAGTCTAGGTTATCCAAAATCCCATTCTTCACTAATCTTTCAATTCTATCCCTGGAGATATGCCCCAGTCGTCTATGCCACAAGATAGAGGATTTTTCATTAATTAAGCCACATTTAGAACCAACATTTGAATGCAGGGTTAAAAGAGATTGTGCAAACTCATCATTCAAGGAAATTTTATATAAACCATCACATAAAATTCCATGTCCAACCGACATTGAATTAAATATTAAATTGAGTTTTCCACAACTGAATAAAACTGAATATCCAACAACATCTAATTTGGATAATGACATTAAATTCTTAGAAATCGAAGGTACATAAAAAGTGTCTACAAGATCCATCTGATGACCCGTCTCTAAGAGTAGTCGATAAGTTCCAACATACTCGACCTCCACTTTGAGACGGTTCCCCATAAAGACAAATCTTTCACTTTCCTTCGATTTCCTGGTTGTAAGGAATCCCTGCATTGAATTAGTTATGTGAGTTGTGGCTCCAGAGTTAATCCACCAAGTATTAGAAGGAACTTCAGTAAGATTTGATTCATAACATACAAAAGAAAGATTCATATCTTTCTTTTCGAACCAATCCTTTCTCTTGTTGCAATCCTTCTTCACATGTCCTTTTCTGTCACAAAAGTAGCATTTGACAGTGAAAGTCCTTCCATGACCCTGGCTACTTTCCCCAGGTTCATTCCCTTTCTTTGGTGGAAACCTCTTACCTCTTCCATACTTTCCCTTCTTATGGATAGCTCCTTGAGTTACTGCCAACACTGAGTGATGTCCTTCTTGCCTCAGTCTCACTTCCTCTTGAACACACATAATAGTCAGCTCATTCAGATTCCACTTATCCTTATGAGTATTATAGTGAATCTTGAATGGTCCAAACTGAGGAGGAAGTGAGTTGAGGATGAACTGTACCAAGAAGGATTCATCCACTTTCATTCCCAGTGTTACTAACTTGGCAGCTTTATCAGTCATATTAAGAATGTGTTGTTGGACTCCTCTACTACCATCATATTTCATGGTAGTTAGTTCAGCCATAAGGGTGCCAGCTAATGACTTATCAGCAGATTTAAACCGGTCTTTTACAGCAGTTAAAAGTTCTGATGCATTAGTAGTTTGAGGGAGTGAAGTCTTGATATTATTGGCAATGGTCATCTTTATGAACATAAGACTGAGTCTGTTCGACCTTTCCCAGGCTTTGGCATGGCTAACCTGATCTGCTGTGCTTTCAGCAGTGACTTCCTCAGGTTTCTCAACTAGTAGAGCCAGGTCAAGGTCCAGTACACCCAGTGTGAATTGGACATGCTCAAACCATTCAGAAAAGTTTGTACCATCCAAGGCTGGAATGCTAGATGCATGAGAGTGAAGGGAAGTGGGAACGTTCACTGAAACAAAATAGGACAAGCTCACATTAAGGCCTCGAATCAATACAAAAACTTTAAATTTTATGAAGATGAACTATTGATATCACTTTGATTTCTCCTTTGGGCGAAACCTAAGCATATCTAGCATTCACTCTATATAGGTGAGACCTTTTATCACCTATGTAGGCCTAATATAATTTATGCCACTTAGACAGTAAGTCATGTTATCTTTGGGTATCCAATTCTACACCACTAAGTTGCATAAATTACACTACCCTATCCGGTTCGTAATTATTTGAAAAAGACTCTCCTTTGGGCGAGTCCCAATCTCCTAACTAGAACCGCCATCGAGAATATTATTGTCTTTAATGTCACCCTCATTGACAAGTCCTTTATGTAGTTGTATATTTATAAGGCTTACTAATATAGGTCACTTTGGCAACTGCTAAATCAATAAACCGTATGAATACAAAACTAACCAATAATATTCTCTACCCTTTTATTTGAGTAATCCTATAATACTCCAATTTTATTACTTGACCAATATCAATCAATATTAACACAATAACATTAAATGTGTAACATACAATTATGATTGAATTTAAACAACCATTAGTCGACTGGTCAAGATAAGCCTAGTCGACTAAGGCCAAGTCAAGTCGACTACAAAAGGAAGACTAGTCGACTTGGGTCAAGTCTAGTCGACTATAGAGGAAAGATTAGTCGACTACAAAATAAAAGGTTAGTCGACCAAGGGCAAGACTAGTCGACTCCTGCAGGAAGGCAACTCTCGGTTAACCTGTTAGTCGACTTGGGAAAAGGGTTAGTCGACTATACACATTATTAGTCGACTAATCAAAATGTCAAGTCGACTAAACAGTAAAAACAGAGAGTTCTCAACTTTCTGGAAAGAGACTTAGTCGACTAGTGTTATGGGCTAGTCGACTAACAGTCGATGAAACAGTTATCAAATGCGGTTTCTGTTTCGACGACTGAACCCATTAGAATATGAAAAATTAGGGTTTCTATTACTGAATTTTGATCCCAATTAATTGCACAATTAGAGGAATATTAATAGAATATTAAGGCTACTAAATCCTCTTAAAATTCTACAATTAAATGATCAAAAATTTGATTTTTGAACTGTTAATCAAAAACCCTAATTTCCCATAATCTTAATTCTGAGATGTATTGATTATTAAACAAAGCTCTGATACCAAATGTTAGAAATTAAGAATATACTCAAAGATTCATGAAGATCAAAATAACCCAAGGATCTAGAATCTATATGCATCTCAAGAATAAATACATAATTAAACACATACCTGAAGCCATTGAGAGATTGAGGAAGTAAGATGGATGAAAATCTTAATCCCTTTCCTTTGATTCTTGCAAACCCTAATGCAAACTCCTTTCTTCTCTCTGTCTCCTTTTCCTTGCAAAAAATCCTATTCTCAAATTGATGGTTCCACACAAGGGAAGAGGTTTGTTTTTTTTATTCACAGAGGAGAGAAGAGGGTCCACATTTGCAAATAACCCCCTTGAGATAAAACCACCCATCATGGCCCTTTATATCTCAAGTGATTATAAACTTATATAAATGTAACCATAATATTTGGGCATGCATAATATCAGTTAGGCTTTAATTATGGAATCCAATAATAAATATAAGGGTAGTGGGCCACCTTAATGTGAGATTAACATTAGAGTCCTATTGTTGAAGTCATTCTATAAACAGTACTATAATTAATTGTCAATATAACATTTATAAAATTATTGTAGAATTTCTTATCAAGCCAAACCTACACGTATGCACCCAACGGATATGAAATTCCAAAGTGGGTCATTGTGCTTAACCATGTCCTGGAGCAGCCCTGGCCACAGTAGATGAAGCCAGATAGTGCTCCCTCCGCAAAAGATGACGTGACTGAGGAATTAAGCACAATTTGACTCCTAAGGTTGAAATAAACAGATCAAAAGTTTCTAAGAAAATGATTTTTTCCCTTCTATGTATCAAAGACAGATAATTGAATATATAGTATTAGCTCTTGAGATTGAGATTGAACAAAAAGTAATAAAGCAATCCTTATAAACCTACAACACGTTTTATTTTTCATGCCGAGATCTCTCCCAAGTGGTGTTTCATTAGACTTCCGATTCCATAGTCAATCCCATTGATACAAGGAATGCATTGAGGATTATTTTTTTTTTTAGGAGAATGCATTGAGGATTATAATGATAAGATGTTCATTATTATATATCGCTACATAGAGATGATGTATCGAGTATACACAAACCCGAGCATCAAATAATAGATAAGTCTTCTCCACGATGCGAATAAACTTCTTTTGCAATGCTGAAATCTACCTTGGGTGCAGTTCTGTAACCGAAGCATCATCGACAGAAATGGTAGTGACCTGCTCGCACTCTCGTCATCAGTAACCAAATCTGTTGGCCTAGTTAACATGTTAGATGATATAGCCATCCTATAAAACATGGGTTGCTGAGGAGTCTGCAGGGGCACTGAGGGGCTATGAAGCATCACGACTACTGATGACATTGGAGGTCTCTCAACTGGAACTTCTTGAACACATAACAGTGCTACATGAATGCATCTCAATACCTCATTGTTTGAACAATTTTCCAAAGTTGGGTCAACAATATCTAAAATTGTGCCCTTGCTCCAATACTCCCATTCCTGTAAACCAGAGAATACATTTATACTTACTAGTTTACAAGAAAGGTATAACCAAAGAGGTCAAATTAGGAACAATTCTCAGTAAATCAGAATCCAAGCATGATGAATTTAATGGATTTGGATTAGATATCAGTGTCACTTGTCAAATTCGTATCCATAATTGGAACATATATAAATTGATCATGTTTAAACTACTAGTTTCAGAAACATATAATTCAATAAGCAGCCTTAAACCCAAACTCACATAGTTTAGAAAGTCAGCACGTTCAGTCATAAAAGCTGCTACTCTGTCTTCCAGTTACGATCTCTAAAGCAAGCACTCCATAGCTGTAAACGTCAACCTTGGTAGATAAATGCCCATGCAGAGCATACTCTGGTGCCATATAACCACTACAAGATCGGCAATGATACTTTCAGAAAAAATTATTCCATCACTTGCTGAGTAAAGCAATTAAAGGATTAAACTTACAAAGTTCCAACCACTCGACTTGTTGTCCCCTGCGTTTCATCTCCACCAAATAGCCTAGCCAAACCAAAGTCTGAAATTTTTGGGTTCAAATCTGTATCCAACAAAATGTTGCTTGCTTTCAAGTCTCTGTGTATAACCTGTTGGAATTGAAGAATAAAAGTGAATCTTCGAGATGAATTATGGCAAGATCCGTTGATCGAATCAACCGGATGATGGTTGGAGTGTGTTCTCCTTCCATTTGTGATGAACGTGGTATATTCACATGTTCAATTCCGACTTCGAATGAATGAGATATTCAAGTCCAAAGATTGCCTAATTCAAAGCCAAAAGGGACTAAAGGTAGCTTAATGCATTTAGTCCCACATTGGCCGTGGGATGGAAGTTTGTGGTGTATATATAGAGAAAATTGAGAACAAAGGGCGTGCCCTTTGGGTACTTGGATTTTTCGCGCGCGCGAAAAGGAGGGAACTATGCCCGCACATGCAGACATGCATGCGCACGCGCGCCGCCGCTGGCGGCGGCGGCGGCCGGCCGGCGCCGGGCTCGGGCCCGGGCATGGGTTCGGGTTCGGGTTCCCTACCTGGCCTGGTTCTTTTTGAATCAGGTCTCGTAGTATGGGCCGAACCGGACCGGATCCGCTCCGCTGTCAGGTTGCGAACCAGTTGGACTGCCAACAGTCGCGAACCAATTGGACTGCCAACGGGTGCAAACCAATTGGACTGCCAAAGGTTGCGAACCAGTTGGACGCCCAAAGGTTGCAATGGTTGGGACGAAAAGTTGCAATCTTTCAGTCCTGTTGGCCCCTCTTGGAGTGCTATATAAAGCACTCCAATCTCTCAATTGAAAACACACAGAATACACACCAAATCTGAGATCTCTTTCTCTCTTTCTGAAGGATCTCTCTTTCTCTCTCTAAAGTTCTGAATTCGATTCTGAACTGGGCTCCAGCGAAGTGGGAAATCCACGACTTCCAGAGCGACTTCCAACGAGTGGGAATCCGCGACTTCCAAGTGAAGTGGGAATCCGAAGCGACTTCCTAAAGGAGATTCTGTCAAAATTCTTCAACCTTCCTACGTCCTCAACAGTGGGTGTTCCTCCAAAAGAGTAAGACAAATATTCATTTGAAATTTGTCGTTATACCGCTGTTTTGCTAATCCTGTGTAGGTACTGGTTGACTACGGTTCGACCGTACGGTGATTTGGTAGTGCTATCCAAATACCGTGAAGAAGTGTTGTATCTTGGGAGACCAGCGTCCATTATCCCGTTAGCACCGGTGCGGGGGACGTAATTGTCTTAAGGAGATTCGCTGTAAGCGTACCTCACTTCAAATACTGTATAAGTGGACTAAGTCCTTTATACAGGGGATATACTTTACAGTATATCGAGATTGACTTAGATTCAGTCTAAGTGATACTGTATAAGTGGATTAAGTCCTTTATACAGGGGATATACTTACAGTATATCGAGACTGACTTGGATTCAGTCTAATTGGTGCTTAAACCAAGGAAGGAAATTGAAAGGTGGTTCTTAAATTGAGGAACGTTCTTTTGAACGGAAAACCTCCCACCTGATATTTGCCGACCTGGCCAATTAGATTGTTGATATCTCAGTGATCTTGATTAGTTGTCAGATTGATTCTTGTTAAGCAGGATACCCAACAATCTTAAGACAATTATAATTGAAGTTACTAACTTCAGTTCTGCTTGAACTTGCAGAAGATGTCTAAGACAAATCAAGATAGCTCAAGTAAGGCACCAAACATGCCGTTACAAGCTATGATGCCAACTCCACTTCCTAACCCGAAGCCGGAGAAGCCAGGAAAATTTGATGGCACAGAATTCAAGAGGTGGCAACAGAAGATGATCTTCTACTTGACCACTCTTCATCTGGCCAGATTCCTGGAGGAAAATCCACCAGAGCCTGCAACTGATGCATGGACTCAATGTGACTTCCTTTGCCGAAATTATGTTCTTAATGGACTGGATGACTCTCTTTACAATGTCTACAGTCCTATAACAACGGCAAAGAAGTTATGGGCCAGTCTTGACAAGAAGTACAAGACTGAGGATGCTGGTACCAAGAAGTTCGTCGTTGGACGATTTCTGGAGTACAAAATGGTGGACAGCAAGACTGTAATCAGTCAGGTGCAAGAGTTCCAACTTATCTTGCACGAGATAGAAGCCGAAGGTATGATCCTACCTGAAACTTTTCAGGTTGCTACTATCGTGGAGAAACTCCCACCTGCGTGGAAAGATTTCAAGAACTACCTGAAGCATAAGCGAAAGGAGTTGAAGTTGGGAGATCTCATTGTGAGGCTTCGAATCGAGGAGGACAACAGAAAGTCCGAGAAAAGGAGCAGTAAGAACTCCTACGAAGCAAAAGCAAATGTGATCGAAGACTCAAAGGGGAAAGCGTCTACTTCCAAAGGCTTAAAGCAGAAGAAGACTTCCCAGGGGTACAAAGGCAAGGTCCAAGAAGGCAAGAACATGCGCTTCAAGAGAACTTGCTACATCTGCAACAAAGAGGGGCATAAGGCGAATGAATGTCGCAGCCGTCTCAAACAAAACAAGAATCTTGTTGATGGTCTTTTTAAAGACAATGTTACAGTGGTAGACAAAAAGTCTGTGTATTTGTAACCGAAGCTTATAAATAAAGAAAATTCTTTTGTTTATTTGCTTGAGTCTCCTAATTTGTGGCATGTTAGATTAGGGCATGTAAATTACAAGTTTTTAAAGAACTTGTCTAATCTGGGATATATTCCTAAACTCAACTTGGAAGAAATTCGCAAGTGTGAGGTTTGTGTTGAGGCCAAGTTGGCTAAAAATTCATTTCACTCAATAGATCGAAATACAGAACCTTTAGGGTTAATTCATAGCGATCTATGTGACTTGAAGTTTATGCCAACTAGAGGCGGTAAAAAGTATTTCATTACTTTTATCGATGACTATACAAGATACTGTTATGTGTATCTTTTGAACAGTAAGGATGAGGCAATAAATATGTTTACAACATATAAAGCCGAAGTTGAGAATCAACTCAACAAGAAAATCAAGATTCTAAAATCCGATAGAGGCGGAGAATATGAATCAAATGATTTTAGTGAGTTATGTGCTAGTTTTGGTATAATACATCAAACTACAGCACCATACACTCCTCAGCAGAATGGAATTGCTGAACGGAAGAACAGAACTTTGAAGGAGATGGTTAATTCTATGCTCGTAAGTTCTAGAGCTCCGCAGAATTTGTGGGGGGAAGCTCTATTAACTGCAAATCATATTCTAAATAGAGTACCCCACAAGAAACTTGGTCTAATACCATTCGAGTTATGGCATGGAAGGACACCTTCTTACCATTACCTCAAAATGTGGGGGGGCCTTGCAAAGGTGCTGGCACCATTACCCAAAAAGACTAAGTTGGGAGCAAAAACTATGGACTGCATATTCATAGGCTATGCCTTGAATAGCAGTGCCTACAGATTTCTGGTTCATAAATCAGAAATACCTGATATTCATGTAAACATGATTATCGAATCTCGAGATGCTGTGTTCTTTGAAGATATCTTTCCGTACAAACGGGAAGCAGATAAGACTTCTGGGAAAAGAACACACGAGATGGCGTTCAGGGACGAAAGCCCCGAGGAACCAATTGTAAATGCGGAAATTGAACTAAGAAGAAGTCAGAGATCTAGAATCTCAAAATCTTTTGGTCCAGATTTCATAGCATACGCTATTGAGAGCGAGCCTCAAACATTTAAAGAGGCTATGTCAAACCCAGAAGTACAATTGTGAAAAGAAGCTATAAATAGCGAAATAGAATCCATACTAAGTAATCATACTTGGGAATTGGTAAACTTGCCTCCTGGAAGTAAACCAATTGGGTGTAAGTGGATTTTCAAACGAAAATTAAAACCCGATGGATCTATCGATAAGTACAAGGCTAGATTAGTAGCCAAGGGTTATCGACAAAAAGAAGGACTTGACTACTTCGATACTTATTCACCAGTAACAAGAATAACGTCCATTCGGATGTTGATTGCGATTGCAGTATTGCACAACTTAGATATCCATCAAATGGATGTCAAGACTGCATTCTTAAATGGTGAATTAAATGAAGAAATATATATGGAGCAACCAGAAGGATTTAAAGTCAAGGGCCAAGAACACAAGGTGTGTAAATTGGTAAAATCCTTATACGTTTAAAGCAAGCTCCAAAACAATGGCATGAGAAATTTGATAGTGTCATGATCAAAGATGGATTCACTATCAATGAATGCGATAAGTGTGTTTACACGAAAACAGTTGGAGATGCATGTATCATTGTTTGTCTTTATGTAGACGACATGTTGATACTTGGGACTAATATTGAAATTATTAAGTCCACTAAAAGAATGTTATCCAACAGTTTTGATATGAAGGATCTGGGGGTTGCTGATGTAATTTTAGGAATTAAAATTACTAGAACACCAGATGGAATCAGTCTATCTCAATCTCACTACGTGGAAAAGATGATAGAAAGATTCAAGGATCATGAGATAAAAGAGAATACAAATCCTTTTCTCCCACACGTCCACCTTCATAAGAATACAGGAACTGGAATACGCCAGTTGGAGTATTCTCATATTATCGAAAGTCTAATGTATTTAATGAATTGCACTAGACCCGATATTGCTTACAGCAAGTTAAGTAGATACACTAGCAATCCTAGTGATCTACACTGGACCGCTCTACTACGAGTATTAGGTTACGTATCACATACCAAGGAATATGCCTTGAGATATGGAAAGTATCCTCCTGTACTGGAAGGATACAGTGATGCTAATTGGATTGCAGATTCTGAGGAATCAAAATCAACTAGCGGATACGTATTTACTCTAGCAGGAGCAGCGGTATCTTGGAAATCTTCTAAGCAAACATGTATTGCCCGTTCCACTATGGAATCAGAATTCATAGCCTTAGATAAGGCTGGAGAAGAAGCAGAATGGCTTCGACAATTCTTAGAAGATATACCGTTATGGCAAAAGTCAGTGCCCGCTATATGTATACACTGCGACAATCAAGCAGCTATATCTAGGGCACAAAATGTGATATACAACGGTAAGTCTAGACATATTCGTCGTAGACATAATACCGTGAAGCAGTTGCTCTCAAATGGAATTATCTCTATTGACTTTGTATCGTCAAAGGATAATTTAGCGGATCCGCTTACTAAAGGTTTAAGTGGAGAGCGTATAAACTGCGCATCGAGGGGAATGGGTCTAAAAGCCTAACCTTACCGAGTCAGCTTAATGGAAACCTCACTTAGCGACTGGAGATCCCACGGACTAAGTTCAAGAGAAAAAACTAGTTATGATTGACTCAGCAAGTAAGCACTTGGGAGGTTGACTCCAATCCATTCCTAAGGTGCACATAAGTGCTTTTCTACAAGTGGATTAAGGATAAGCTTAACGCTTTTAATGATGCCTATATCTTGTTACTATACAAGTGGAGTAGAGTAGACTACTCTTCATAGGTCCATCACCTATGTGAGTATAGAGTTGGGTCGGCTCTTTGGGAATCTCTATGGAGGCTGTTATTCCCTAAAGATACTCTCTGAAACCAAGAATGTCCAGGGCCAAAACGGACACAACAGAGAACCAAAGTTGATTTGGAAAGTCACTGTGTGAAGCTTGTTGACTTGGCTTACACTAACGGCTAACAGTTCAAGACCTAGTTCACTGATTAGCCAGTAAGTCCGATAAAACTTTCACTATGGAAGGTTCAAGACCTAGTTCACCTATTCTTATGCAGTTTCTTTTCTCAAGTACCTTTCACAATAGAGTCAGTCTCTTGTGTGTCATTTCCTTGAATCTCCATTCGTTGTGGGGGATTGTTGGAATTGAAGAATATAAAAGTGAATCTTCGAGATGAATTATGGCAAGATCCGTTGATCGAATCAACCGGATGATGGTGGAGTGTGTTCTCCTTCCATTTGTGATGAACGTGGTATATTCACATGTTCAATTCCGACTTCGAATGAATGAGATATTCAAGTCCAAAGATTGCCTAATTCAAAGCCAAAAGGGACTAAAGGTAGCTTAATGCATTTAGTCCCACATTGGCCGTGGGATGGAAGTTTGTGGTGTATATATAGAGAAAATTGAGAACAAAGGGCATGCCCTTTGGGTACTTGGATTTTTCACGCGCGAAAAGGAGGGAACTATGCCGCACATGCAGACATGCATGCGCCGCGCGCGCCGCCGCTGGCGGCGGCGGCGGCCGGCGGCACCGGTGCCGGGCTCGGGCATGGGCATGGGTTCGGGTTCAGTTCTTTTTGAATCAGGTCTCGTAGTATGGGCCGAACCGGACCGGATCCGCTCCGCTCCGCTGTCAGGTTGCGAACCTGTTGGACCACCAACAGTCGCGAACCAATGGACTGCCAACGGGTGCAAACCAGTTGGACTGCCAACAGTCGCGAACCCATTGGACTGCCAACGGGTGCAAACCAGTTGGACTGCCAAAGGTTGCGAACCAGTTGGACGCCCAAAGGTTGCAATGGTTGGGACGAAAGGTTGCAATCTTTTAGTCCTGTTGGCCCCTCTTGGAGTGCTATATAAAGCACTCCAATCTCTCAATTGAAAACACACAGAATACACACCAAATCTGAGATCTCTTTCTCTCTTTCTGAAGGATCTCTCTCTCTCTCTAAAGTTCTGAATTCGATTCTGAACTGGGCTCCAGCGAAGTGGGAAATCCACGACTTCCAGAGCGACTTCCAACGAAGTGGGAATCCGCGACTTCCAAGTGAAGTGGGAATCCGAAGCGACTTCCTAAAGGAGATTCTGCCAAAATTCTTCAACCTTCCTACGTCCTCAACAGTGGGTGTTCCTCCAAAAGAGTAAGACAAATATTCATTTGAAATTTGTCGTTATACCGCTGTTTTGCTAATCCTGTGTAGGTACTGGTTGACTACGGTTCGACCGTACGGTGATTTGATAGTGCTATCCAAATACCGTGAAGAAGTGTTGTATCTTGGGAGACCAGCGTCCATTATCCCGTTAGCACCGGTGCGGGGGACGTAATTGTCTTAAGGAGATTCGCTGTAAGCGTACCTCACTTCAAATACTGTATAAGTGGACTAAGTCCTTTATACAGGGGATATACTTTATAGTATATCGAGATTGACTTAGATTCAGTCTAAGTGATACTGTATAAGTGGATTAAGTCCTTTATACAGGGGATATACTTTACAGTATATCGAGACTGACTTGGATTCAGTCTAATTGGTGCTTAAACCAAGGAAGGAAATTGAAAGGTGGTTCTTAAATTAAGGAACGTTCTTTTGAACGGAAAACCTCCCACCTGATATTTGCCGACCTGGCCAATTAGATTGTTGATATCTCAGTGATCTTGATTAGTTGTCAGATTGATTCTTGTTAAGCAGGATACCCAACAATCTTAAGACAATTATAATTGAAGTTACTAACTTCAGTTCTGCTTGAACTTGCAGAAGATGTCTGAGACAAATCAAGATAGCTCAAGTAAGGCACCAAACATGCCGTTACAAGCTATGATGCCAACTCCACTTCCTAACCCGAAGCCGGAGAAGCCAGGAAAATTTGATGGCACAGAATTCAAGAGGTGGCAACAGAAGATGATCTTCTACTTGACCACTCTTCATCTGGCCAGATTCCTGGAGGAAAATCCACCAGAGCCTGCAACTGATGCATGGACTCAATGTGACTTCCTTTACCGAAATTATGTTCTTAATGGACTGGATGACTCTCTTTACAATGTCTACAGTCCTATAACAACGGCAAAGAAGTTATGGGCCAGTCTTGACAAGAAGTACAAGACTGAGGATGCTGGTACCAAGAAGTTCGTCGTTGGACGATTTCTGGAGTACAAAATGGTGGACAGCAAGACTGTAATCAGTCAGGTGCAAGAGTTCCAACTTATCTTGCACGAGATAGAAGCCGAAGGTATGATCCTACCTGAAACTTTTCAGGTTGCTACTATCGTGGAGAAACTCCCACCTGCGTGGAGAGATTTCAAGAACTACCTGAAGCATAAGCGAAAGGAGTTGAAGTTGGGAGATCTCATTGTGAGGCTTCGAATCGAGGAGGACAACAGAAAGTCCGAGAAAAGGAGCAGTAAGAACTCCTACGAAGCAAAAGCAAATGTGATCGAAGACTCAAAGGGGAAAGCGTCTACTTCCAAAGGCTTAAAGCGGAAGAAGACTTCCCAGGGGTACAAAGGCAAGGTCCAAGAAGGCAAGAACATGCGCTTCAAGGGAACTTGCTACATCTGCAACAAAGAGGGGCATAAGGCGAATGAATGTCGCAGCCGTCTCAAACAAAATAAGAATCTTGTTGATGGTCTTTTTAAAGACAATGTTGCAGTGGTAGACAAAAAGTCTGTGTATTTGTAACCGAAGCTTATAAATAAAGAAAATTTTTCTGTTTATTTGCTTGAGTCTCCTAATTTATGGCATGCTAGATTAGGGCATGTAAATTACAAGTCTTTAAAGAACTTGTCTAATCTGGGATATATTCCTAAACTCAACTTGGAAGAAATTCGCAAGTGTGAGGTTTGTGTTGAGGACAAGTTGGCTAAAAATTTATTTCACTCAATAGATCGAAATACAGAACCTTTAGGGTTAATTCATAGCGATCTATGTGACTTGAAGTTTATGCCAACTAGAGGCGGTAAAAAGTATTTCATTACTTTTATCGATGACTGTACAAGATACTGTTATGTGTATCTTTTGAACAGTAAGGATGAGGCAATAAATATGTTTACAACATATAAAGCCGAAGTTGAGAATCAACTCAACAAGAAAATCAAGATTCTAAAATCCGATAGAGGCGGAGAATATGAATCAAATGATTTTAGTGAGTTATGTGCTAGTTTTGGTATAATACATCAAACTACAGCACCATACACTCTCAGCAGAATGGAATTGCTGAACGGAAGAACAGAACTTTGAAGGAGATGGTTAATTCCATGCTCGTAAGTTCTGGAGCTCCGCAGAATTGTGGGGGGAAGCTCTATTAACTGCAAATCATATTCTAAATAGAGTACCCCACAAGAAACTTGGTCTAATACCATTCGAGTTATGGCATGGAAGGACACCTTCTTACTATTACCTCAAAATGTGGGGGTGCCTTGCAAAGGTGCTGGCACCATTACCCAAAAAGACTAAGTTGGGAGCAAAAACTATGGACTGCATATTCATAGGCTATGCCTTGAATAGCAGTGCCTACAGATTTGGTTCATAAATCAGAAATACCTGATATTCATGTAAACATGATTATCGAATCTCGAGATGCTGTGTTCTTTGAAGATATCTTTCCGTACAAACGGGAAGCAGATAAGACTTCTGGGAAAAGAACACACGAGATGGCGTTCAGGACGAAAGCCCCGAGGAACCAATTGTAAATGCGGAAATTGAACCAAGAAGAAGTCAGAGATCTAGAATCTCAAATCTTTTGGTCCAGATTTCATAGCATACGTGTTTTCCATTAATTTGCAAAAGGGGAAAACTTACAAATAAAAGTTTGAGGAGCTAAATTACAAGTATTCTCAAAAGATTACAAGTAGATCTCCTCAGAGATTCTGGAGAAGTGTGCCGATAGGAGTCTGGTCAGCGCGCGACCACTTTGTCCCTTTGACGATGCGAGCG
Organism: Agave tequilana; assembly: GCA_038442645.1. Taxonomy (NCBI): domain Eukaryota; kingdom Viridiplantae; phylum Streptophyta; class Magnoliopsida; order Asparagales; family Asparagaceae; genus Agave; species Agave tequilana. The sequence continues at coordinate 125,233 of JAVJIF010009717.1, forward strand.
ATGAGATTCCCTTCTCGCCTGGTTCGGGAATCAGAGAATAGAGGGTTGGTAGAACCCTCTTGCTGCTTCTCAAAATCGCCTTCATTAGGAATTCCTTCTCGCCTGGTTCCGGAGATTCCTTGAGAAGAAGAACGATGATAGAGGCATCAACACCCTAGATAGAGAAAGCAATTCTCTAAAAGGTCTCTGAATTCGAAAACGCACGGTGTGCGTTATGAGAAAGCCGGTTGAAGAAGTTGATTGATCGATTCTCGTGATCAGAAGGCGATTGATGGCTCCTTCCTCTGCGATCCCCCCTTTCCTCCTTGTACCCATGGCGGGTTATTTATAGGGAGAGCAAGGGTATAATCGTCCCCTTGAAGATATGGAAACAGATTGAACCGAATCTGTTTGAATCTGGAAAGTAGCCATGCTGCGAGGCTAGGATAGCTTCCGCGGAGCTAGAAAATGGCAAGTCGGTTGAAACTTTCCGATTTGTTATGATCCTTTCCATATCGTTGAAGGATTTTCCCTGATCCTCTTACTCGTTTCAAGAGAGAGAGTAAGAGATTGCGGCAATCACCTGCCATATTTGAATCCCGATTGGATTGATTAGCTTAGATCTGATCTCATCAGGAGATTTGATTGGTCAAAGGCTGACCATAGCAGGCTGATGGCGGAGTTGCCCGCTTTGAAGCTCATAGCGGAGCTAGAGCAATTCCTGGCGAAGTCCGAAAAGAGGCTTTCGGCGAAGCTGTCAGTTAGCTTCCTGGCGATGCTCTGGATGATGTTAGCCTCTCACACGAGGCTATCTCCTTGGGCTAATGTTAATGCTAAATGCTAGCATTTTAGACCTGCTGAGGTCTGTTTAGAAACAATCCGGTTCACTGTTTGCTTGCTGGATCAGTAGAGTCCAAACTGCTTCCTTGTCCCTTGGAGGTGGGTTAAAAACTGGTCTTCAGCTCGTCTGTCACTTGTCTTTGTAAATGTCAACAAGTTTAGACATTGTTCGGACCAATGAGAATCTTGTCTTTTTAAGTGTCAACAAGACCCCCTTCAAAGTTTTCGAGAGTCTGCAATAGCTCAGACTCCGAAACACTTTGAACTGCTGTGATGGTATGTGGAGTATGAACATCGCCATGATGGTTGAGTTCAGCTTCGCCTTCAATCCTGCTTTGGGATGAATTCGCCGAAGAATTGCACTGGTTCGCGAGTTGCTTCGCGTCGGGGTAGCTCCGCATCTGGGCTTTCAAGAAATAAGTTCGCTTTGGAACTCCTGTTGCCTTTCAAGGCCAACTGCCATGGGGCGGTTACGAGGAGGATCATCCTTCTTTTGCGCCAATCGAGAGAGATGTTCTTCGATTCGCCCGTTTCCAAGGGAGGATACTCCCTTTCTCAAGGCGCCATAAATGCCTTTTTATGAGGGAGACGTTTTCTTCCTTGTACGGTTCCAATGGGAACCGTCCCTGTTATCAAGGCGCAATCAATGCCTAAGTGCGCTCGTGCTTCCATGCTTGAGGTGGTTGCGCTCAGGCCATGGGGCCTATAAATAGGACACTTGAGGTCCTCTGAAGAGAAGTGCCTTGCCTTCTTTCTTTCCCTTCTCTTGGTTGAAAGAGATACTCAGATCTCTAAATTAGTGGGAAAACCCACTTGGTTTGTCTAACCGGCCAAGGACCAGTAAGTCTTGATCATTTAAAGACTTCACCGCTTTTAGGAACTCTTCTCCCTTGATTTAGCTTTGACAGCTCGCTCAGGAATTAGCTTCCCTTGATTCTCATCTTGCACTTGGCTGCTGCAGAGAAAGATCTCATCATAGCTTTCTGTGAAGCTATCATTTTGGCTCGATCGGTGAAAGATGTTGCTTGTTAAGTCCGCTGCGCAGGCAGGACTTGGGACCTGGCTTCTTCAATAGTGAGCAGTCTTGCCATATAGGCGAATGTTGAGACTGTTTCTCACAAGATCAGTCTGACTTTGCCTTATAGGTGAGGCTAGGACTTGGTGTTTGCTGAGCCAGCCCATGGTTGCTGTGCAGGTGGAGCTTGTCCTCAATCTGGTAACTTGATGGGAAGAAACCATGAAATTGCCTTATGCTCCGGTTGAAGCTTTACTTTTAAGCAGGAGGAACAATTCGGGTCGGCGAGTGCGCGTCCCAGGGGTGTTGGCAGCCTCTTATCGAGATGATTTCGATCTGAGGTGAGGCTGGCCGCCGCCTTTATCGGAGAGGATCCGCTTCAAGATAATGGGCGTCGCCTGTGGGATTGTCGGCACCATTGCCGACTTTCAACTTTGGTGGCCTTTGATGGCGATCCACTTCGGGAAAGTGGGCATCGCGCCTGTTAGATCACTGGTATCACTGCCGATTCCCATTATACGTGATCTATCGTGTTGGCGGCGAGGCGATAGGTTTTATTGCCAGGCTTCAACAAAAATGACCTAGTAAGATCTGCCTTGGTGGAGAAAAATGACCGTGTCCTGTGCCAGAACTGGTTACAGCCTTGTGCAGAAGGAAGACCTTTCTTGTCTAGTTGATCTGGTCTGGAAGCAGATAAAACCGCTTGTATGCTTTTATGCAAATGGCCTTACTAGGCAACTTGGTGTGTTGTATGAAACACAACTTTGATGTAATATCAAATGTACTCTTGCTTTAAATCAATGAAAGTTCTTTGTCTGATCATTTGATTTTTTGCTTGCTTCACTGAGAGTTCGGCCATTGCTGGGCTAAACTGCGCACGGGGCTAAGGACATAGCCCTTCCTTTAAATGACCTTCGCGAGGCTGTCATGTCAGCGCCTCTTTAGAGGCTAATTCAAACCTTTCGGTTAAGTCTGGAAGGATTGCGCGAAGTCCGCACTTTGCTTCTGTGCGGAGTTAACCCTTTAGTGGGATTGAACCGTCGCTTTTGGGAAAGCGTCTCAGGCGCTTCGGGCACTGTTTCGAATTAATTCGAAAACGGCGGCATGTGCCCTTTTTTGAGGCCTCGATTTAGGCGCTGATTGGCCTATAAAAGCCCGATCGGGCTGAGAGAAATCATCATTTCTCTTTGAATTTTCAGAGTACTTGACTCTTCTTCTTCCTTTTCTTCATCTTCAAGAGTTCAAAAACTCCTGTAATTCTTCAATGGCGCCCAAAGAGAGCGGGAAAGGAAGCAGCGACTTCTGCAGCGGAGGGCCCTCCTCCTCCGTTCATGAGCGATCGATAGCTGGTAAGAGACTCTCCAATCTGATTAGAGAGTGGTCTTCATCCTTTGGAGTCGATACGGCTATTAGGACGATTTGAATATGATCTGTCCTTATCAGGGAACTCGTTTCCCTAACTTCCCTATTTTGCTTGCACCAGGAAGTAAGAACTGAACAGTTCTTCTCTTGGGCTTCCATAGGAAGCCATGCTTTGGGCAATCTTCATCCTGTTGAGGAACAGGATATGGGTCGCGTGCCTTCAGTCGTGGCCACGAAGGGTGACTGTTAACCATAACGCCTTTGATGACGTCAGCCCTTAAGGCTATGCCACTTCCTACAAAGATGCAGTCTTATCTGTGAAGCGAAGCTTTTTATCAAAGCTATTATCCCGCTGTTCCTGCTTACTGAGCGAGGCTATGCCTTAGCGAATTTTTATGTCTTCGCATCCATTTGATTGGTGAACAATCATAGTTCATTTTTTTTGTTTTTGCAGTACATTACGCCTCCGGCCTCCAGAACAGTCTATTTGGCGTAACAGTCGAGCAGGCGGGAGCATCAGCTTGCAGTTCATCGGGCAGGCTTCCTTGTTCAGTGAGCCGAGCTCCCTTGTACGGGATACGCTCATTCAGAGCGGTGGCCCGCAGGCCATGCGGAGCATTTTGACTACGGCTCCGTTTGAAGATATCGACCGTCAGGCTTACAAAAAGCCTGACTTCATGTTCGCGGGATGCTGCACCTGATCCCGATCGCCAGCTGCAAGCCAGCGAAGGCCAGTGGATCTTCCAGTTGGATGGCGAGAGATTCTATCTCCCGTCTACTAAGCGGCATTTCGCTTTGTCTTCTTTCGCGAGCGTGACTCGGGCTCGGAAGATGGCGTGGGGCGTGAGCCTAAATGCCGAGTCTATAAGTGTCGGGAGGTTGACTTTCCAGACCGGCTATTCGAGGGCGGGCCCTCCTCGTAGCATAATGGGGCTATACCCTGGGAAGGTGTCGCGGGACCTTCCAGTAGGAGAGAATCCAGCTGCGGCGCCGACCTTCGGCACTCAGTTCTGCGAAGCTGACGGGAACTACCCCGCCACAGATTTCAGGGCTCCTGGTTGGGTCCACCCTCCTAGGTCATGGTGGGCGGAGTTGACCAATTATATCCTCAATCATTTTGAGGGGGGAATTAGAGAGATTGAACCTATATGAGGCCGTCAGGGCGACCTACTACGGCATTGAGATGAGGTGGCGTGCTTCTACGCCATTCTTGAGTTGTACTGCCCTGCCTCGGGGACTTTCTTCACCCCGGTTGGTGAATTGGGCATGGCCCTGCATGAGATGCGAGAGATCTCTGCTTTGCCCTTCGGGTCTCTTCCATATGAAGAGTATTTTCCGTGTGAGGCGGAGCTGGCTCTCTTGGAGAAGCAAGAGCCTGCTTTGCTTGAGACATATCGGGAATTGATGTGCCACCTGCACATTTGTTCCAGCATCCACACTGTGGTTTTAAGGGTAGCTCGAAGAGTTGAAGAGCTGGGGGAACTACTTGTTCCCGGATATGACTAGTGCGCCGAGGCAAGCTCATTGCGGAGTTGTTGAAGAAGACATCTTGGCGAGGATGGAGGTGCGTGCTGAAAAGGACATCGTCGTGACAGAAGATGATAGTCCTTTCGAGAAGGGTGATGTTCTTCGGAGCTTTCACCATCAGGCCCGTTGGCCTATGTCTCGCTTGGCGTTGCTGGCCGGATTCTTAACCATCTGGTTAAAGAAGTGTGTCGTGCCTTCTTCTCGGGTGACATTGTCCACCCGAATGTGCTGCTGCCTGCTGTCCGCTTGGTCCATGTCACCGCCTGGGTCTCCTTCCGGCCATGGTATGTTGTATTCAGAGGGGCCTTCGTGTACTGACGGAGGCTTTCTGCAGGCCGATGGCGTCAAGGCGAGGGAAGGGTGCCGTCCTGCCTTGTGAAGGACCAATCCTAGGGTAGGTTTACCGTACACCTACTTGATGGCGTGGTTCGCCTTGCACTGTCCCAGTTTGATTGGAGCTGGGGAAGACCCACCGCAGGGCGTTCAAACGGCGCTTCTCCGTCGTTTTGAAGGCTGTCTGTGGCAGAAAACTTATGTGGCCGAGGCCGAAAGTTAGTGCGTCGTTATGACGCTTATAGCCTGTTCCGTTGTTTTCCTCGCCTGCGGGGTGCAGGATACAACGAGGAATTCCATGACGAGGAGTCAGGTCGATCTCCCATGAGTGGGGTGTTTTCGAGTGGCTGGTCTGTATCCGGCCCTCGCATTTGCTGTACAGGAGTGGGGATACCTGCTACATGGAGCCCTACATCCGAGCGGTTCGCCCGCCCATTTGGGTATGACCAGTTGTATGTGGGCAACCCCAATCCGGACCTGGCTTTCCTGGGGAGCCTTATGATGGGGCTCATGCTTGGCGGTTCTTTACCGCGGATGACACTGGAGCGTGGCTACGCACGTCGTTGAGGGATCCCGCCTATGGACGACCCTGGTTTTCTGCCAATGGTATGCGGCTTCGAATTCCACGCCTCCTGGATTCAATGCCAATAGTTCAGGTGTGAAGTTGATTTCTCATCGGATGAGGCAGAAGGCTTTGGATAAGAAGGAGGGCAAACGAGTCCGTGTTCCTGGCATAGAGGAGTTCATCGCTGTAGATGACAGCGAGGCTTCTGATGCGGGGAGCCCTCGCTTCGAGGCAGAGAGACAAGGGCTGATGCCCACAAAGCTGGTGCTCATGAAGCCGGGTCTGGTGTAATGGGGACAACTCCCCCACAGCATGTGGAAGAAGTGGAGGAAGAGGACTCTGAGGTCCACTTCAAAAGGAAGCGTGGGAGTGGATCCCGTAGGAAGTCGTCGGCGAAGAAGCCCCGTCGCCAAAACTCCTACCATTGTGGTGGAGGGCGAACTCCCTACGGCGCCTCCTTCTGCTGCTCTATTAGTGGCTGAGCCGTCGGTTGCTGAACCGACTATACTGGTAAGATTGGTCCCATCTAATATGCCTTCAGCGCGCTTTACATAACTCATCATTTGCTTTTTGTTGCAGGAGCTGAGGCAGTTGGAGAGCAAGGGGAGCACTACGATCCCCTGTTCACTTATGGAAGTGCAGCTGGTTCCTTTGCTCGCTCGGAGGAGTCTGGAGGTGATGCGGCCGATATTGGCCCTTCGGGCGCTGGGACTTCTAAAGGAAGTCCTATGGCATCCAGCTCTGCCGGGTGGTCTGCGGAGGAATCGGCGAGTGGGCCGGCTATCCGCGTTGAGTCTGGTAAGAACTTTCCGATGGGACCCTTGGATTCCGATGCGGCTGACGAGGTGACATCGGCCTTCGGTATGACTAAGATCTCTGATCCTCGCCTATTTTGTTGCGTCTCCTTTTTGACCTTGGTTTTGTTGCAGGCATTCGTCCCCAAGGTGCGTCAGCTTCGAAAGAAGCGGAAGGTTTTCCTGAAGGGTCAAAGGGCGATATGAGCGCTTCGACCGGGGCAGACGCTGCTGTGTTAGACGCGCTGTATGGCGACCTGCCTTTTATCAGCCCAAATCAGCGGAGGGCCCTGAGGTTGAAGAGGCGGCAATCCCGGAGGTACCCTCACTTCCAGTCACATCAACGAGTGAGGGCAGACTGTTTGCCGAATACGGCACTGAGGGTGATTGTGAGCCCTACCTCCCCGACGCTGGTAGTGAGCCTGCTGCTCAGGAGGTGGTTGCCAGTCCTACCTCCGCGGTGGCTGGCGTGCTGGTGTCGCTGAGGACTCCGCCGAGGTCACCTTTGGCTTGCCCTGCTGCAGTCGATGTTCCCGCTTCTTCTTCGCGGTGGGTGTCGACTAGGTTGGTAGATTGCTCCGAGGGTGTCTCAAGGGGTTGATGAAGCTGAGAATGACTTTATCGGTAATCTGGTCGACAGCTTCTATAATAGTTTGGAGCAGACTATCGGTCTAGTCTTGAAGGGCTCGCCTGTGCCATTTTCGAAGCTGAAGATGGTTTTCTCCCGTGGCATTGAGTGTATTCGGGACTTTGAGGGGTACCATCAAGCTACTGCTCTGGAGCTCCTGGTAGATGGACCTTGAGAAGGACGTGGAGGAATGGCGCCATCTCCATCGTTCCGACGCAGCGTCTTTGGCTGGTGAACGGCTCGCACGTCTTGTCGCCCAGAAGCGCGAGGCTCAGCTCGCTGCTCAAGAGGCTGTTGAGGCTATCTCCTCTGACTTGAGGTCCTTGGAGGCAGAGGAAGCAGAGGTTGGGAGTGCAATGATGCTTCCAACAGTGTCTTCTTGACGCTGAAGATAAGATTAAGAGGGCTGAAGAGATGATCCGAAAGGCAAATCTCCTCTTGTCGAAGGCTACACAGATGCGTCATGAAGAGTCTGCGCGGCTTAAAGCAGCTCAGGGCTCGAAGTGAGGAAACGGAGGCGGAGCGGAAGTCATCACAGAGGGCGACTTTGCGGAGACCGAGGCTCGTCGGCTCAGGCGATGGACTTCGATGAGGCGAAGCTAAGATCACAGGCGCTGGCCCAGGCTGAAGACAGGAGGGCGCGGTCTAGCTTCGCTCGGAGATCGGGATCCGATCTTACATGTACGCCCTATAGGCTTCCTCTATGTATCCCATCCTTCTGGATTAATAGAAAAATTTTCTTTTGTCGTCTGTTGTTTAGATAATGAGACATGACTGTCTGTTGGTTCAGAGGTTGCAGTAACATAACCGAATGGGACGTTGCCAGTCTCGAGGTTAGCCCTTTGCGGGGCTTAAAAGGAAGGGAGATACTTGCCTTTTGTAAATGTCAGCAAGCATCGAGATTGAGACTTAGCTGTCAGCTGGTTCAGAGGTCGCAATGACATAACCAATTGAGACGCCACTAAGCTCAATGATAGATGAGGCTTGGCTATCTGCCAGTTCAGAGGTCGCAAAGACGTAACTGGTTGAGAAGCCACCAAGCTTCAATCAATAGGTGATACTCGTCTTTTGTAAATGTCAACGAGTATCGAGACCTGTCTTTTGTAAATGTCAACAGGGCTCGGGATTGAGACTTAGCTGTCTGCTGGTTCAGAGGTCGCAATGACATAACCAATTGAGACGCCACTAATGCTCAATGGGTGGATGAAACTTGGCTATCTGCCAGTTCAGAGGTCGCAATGACGTAACTGGTTGAGAAGCACCAAGCTCAACAATGAGTGATACTCGTCTTTTGTAAATGTCAACGAGTATCGAGACCTGTCTTTTGAAATGTCAACAGGGCTCGGGATTGAGACTTAGCTGTCTGCTGGTTCAAGGGTCGCAATGACATAACCATTGAGACGCCACTAAGCTCAATGGTAGATGAAACTTGGCTATCTGCCAGTTCAGAGGTCGCAATGACGTAACTGGTGAGAAGCCACCAAGCTCAACAATGAGTGATACTCGTCTTTTGTAAATGTCAACGAGTATCGAAGACCTGTCTTTTGTAAATGTCAACAGGGCTCGGGATTGAGACTTAGCTGTCTGCTGGTTCAGAGGTCGCAATGACATAACCAATTGAGACGCCACTAAGCTCAATGGTAGATGAAACTTGGCTATCTGCCAGTTCAGAGGTCGCAATGACGTAACTGGTTGAGAAGCCACCAAGCTTCAATCAATAGGTGATGGGGTCTCGTTTTCACGAGGAACCGTTGTCATAGGTTTAATGTTAACATAACAGCGGAATATATGTGGTCCTACCATTCTATGGATGAGAATTGGTAGGTGATTTGGAGGTCTCATTTCACGAGGAGAAATGATGGGGACTGCTCTGTCATAGGTTTAATGTTAACGTAACAGCGGAGTATATGGGGTCCTACCATTCTAGGATGAGAATTGGTAGGTGATTTGGAGAGGGAATCAAATGGGAGCAGGTCTCTTAGGATTTTTAGCAAACCCCCAGCTATCAACGGGTTTGATATGCCTTTACCAACTACCGTTTGGGTTGGGCTAGCCATCTATTCCCTCAGCATGATGAGTTGTTGAGGACTCATGTTGGGCTTAGAGGCCAACATTTTCCTCTATCCTTGATCGTTAAGGATCGGATTATCAGGTTGATGTTCTGCACAATCTCGATTGTCTTCTAGGGTGACTGGTGCAGGCCAGGTCCCAGTTGATCCATGGCCGTATAGTCTCGCTTGGAGGAAGAGAAAGGCTCTCTTTGTGCGCATTCGGACGCGCGGATCTCGATCAGAGGTTGTAATGTTAACTTGATCGAGAGAAGGATCTTGATTAAGGATAATACTTCTTTAAGAATTTGCCATGATCGGCATCATGAGTAGGTCGCCACCTGCATTCATAAGGCGGTATGCCCCGTTTGAATAGACTGTCTCTATTACAAACGGTCCTTCCCATTTAGGCTGAAATTTGCCTTTGGTCTTGTGTGTCATAATCATCGGTCGTCTGACGGTTAAGACCAGGTCTCCTTTCTGGAAGATTTCTGCTTGACCTTTTATGAAGGCTTTTGACATCCGAGCCTGATATAGCTCGATGTGTTGCTGAGCTTGTAGCCGCTTTTCGTCTAGGGCTTCGAGCTCTTGAAGACGCAGGCGATCATTATCTTCTGATGTCATCTTAGTAGTCAAGGCTACCCGTAATGATGGCACCTGGATTTCCAATGGGATAACTGCTTCGCACCCATATACCAGGAAAAAGGCGTATTGCCTGTCGGTGTCCGCACCGTAGTCCGGTAGGCCCAAAGGCATTCACCGAGCTTTTCGTCCCAATCTCGCTTATTTGAGGAGACGAACTTCTTGGCAGCTTGATGATTGTCTTGTTGAATGCTTCTGCTAAACCATTGGCGCAGGGAGAGATTGTAAGTTGTTGAAGCCACATTCTGAATATACGTAATCGCAGAACCGATAGAATCCTGGCTCTATGATTGAGGACCATTGTCTGGATGATCCGCCTGGGGACACCAAATCGATGGATGACATGGTGTTTGATGAAGCTAACCAGATGGGAGGTTTTGACTTCGGCCAATGGTATGGCCTCTACCCATTTTGAGAAGTAATCGGTTATTACCAGGATAAACCGGTGACCCTGCCGAAGAGGGACTGATTGGCCCTACGACATCAGTTCCCACGCTTCAAATGGCCATGAAGCAACAGTAGGGTGGAGCAACTCCGAAGGTTGGTGTATGAAGTCTGCATGGACCTGGCACGCCTTACACCTTCGTGCATACTGGGTGGCATCGGCCATCATGGTCGGCCAGAGTAGTACCCAAGTCTGTGCAGCCTGTCTTTAAGCTTTGGACCCGGCTGGTGAGCTCCGCAAGTGCCATCATGTGCTTCTTTAAGCACTTCCTGTGCCTCCGAATGAGAGAGACAACGGAGGAGGACACCGTCATATGAACGACGGTAGGGTGTCTTCAAAGTGGGATCATAGTAGAAACGGGGCGACCTTCGTCTGATGGACGCCGCTTCTTTGGGATCATCGGGAGCAGATCATGCAGAGCATAGTCAATGAGAGGGAAGCGCCAATCCCTCGGCTCAAGATCTACGGAGACATTATGGACCTCTTGGATCCTTAGCATATGCTTAGAGCATACGAGATGCCGGGTTGCGACTGTGAGGTGATACTCGGTGTCGGCCGGTAAGGCTAGCGTTGTTGCTAATGCAGCGAGAGCATCCGCCTTGGTATTTGAGATCGGGACACATGCCCGATGTAGAAGCCTTCAAATAAGCTAGCCAATTCGATGGCTGTATGATAATAAGGCACCAAGTCCTCATGGCGGACTTCATATTCGCCTTTTACCTGGCTAATGATCAGCTTTGAATCGCCATAAGCTTCAAGATAGCGTACCCCCATTCCGTGAGCGAGCTGGAGGCCAATGAGCAGAGCATTGTATTCCGCTACATTATTAGAGCATGACTCTGTCAAGGAGAACGCCCTGGGAAGGATATGATCTTGTGGGGAGATGAAACACAACTCCCACTCCGGCAATAATCTTTCCTTGGGGCCCATCCGCGATGCTCCGTCCAAGAACATCTGCCATACTTCCTCTACTGAGGTTGCATTAGATTCGAAGACCTCATCAGGGATGTCTTCGTGAAGCTTTGAATGTTCCGGGACTGGATGCGCAGCCAAGAACTCTGCAAGGGCTTGACCTTTAACCGCCTTTTGAGGGTAAAGGTTATGTCATATTGGGACAATAGCGTGCCCATTTAGCCAACCTTGAGTTCAACGACCCTGGCTTCGTCATGAGAAGACGTAAAGGGTTTACCCTGGAGATGACATGTATGGTTTTGGCCAACCAAATAATGTCGTGTCTTCTGGACAGCGAAGACGAGAGCTAAACACTTTTCAATAGGATTGTAGCGAGATTCCGCTCCTATGAGAGTTCTACTCAGATAGTAAATGGCCTGCTCATGGCCATTGTCGTCCTTCTGAGCGAGGAGGGCGCCGAGGGAATAATCCAGGGCTT